>BMAO01005418.1:0-29762 GCA_019973975.1 Trichonephila clavata
ATTTTAACAGATAAAATCTAATAATTATACTTCTTAATTGTATGATAATAATAAAATGTCATCTATCTGCATAAAGGAAAAACAGAATTCCAATATACGTAAATCTCTCGCATGAAACGGTGAAACGTATGGTTTCGTAATCCAAAAGTCATGTATCGAAACTCAATTCGTCCAAAAATAGATCAGATAGAAGTCTTTTCTATGTTAGCAGATACTATCGGTATTTAATAGTCAGCTAAATCGATGTCTAGAGTTGAAAATACTGGGCATCCACCTAACTGTTGAGCAAAGTCGTATAGAAATGAATTAGGATATTGTTGGTTTAATTGATGGCAACTAAGCCATGATAATCCCCACATAGTCTCCAATGCTTATTTTTTTATCAGGTACAGAGGTCAAATCCCTTTTTGACCCAATAACTTTTGAATGGCAGGAAAATTCCTTGTCATCATATATTTGAACTATGTCTTAAGAGAAGATACTTACTTTTTTGATAATCTTCATAATTTTGCTGCTTCACATGATTTTGGATAGAAGTGGTTCTATATTTTCAACCGTGATGAACGTGAATTTCTCGTGTTATAACATCTAAATCTAAGTTATTTTTGTCGGTTGTTGTTAAAGATTATAAAAGTCCTCTAATGAATCCAGCATTAACGCTGACCAAAGTTAAAGGATGCATAATTTTTTGTATGTTTGACGTCAACCAGTAACTCGTTCAGAAAGTCACCATCAATAATTAGACAAGTGACGTCAACACCCCCATTGAAGCACTAAGAAAATTATTCCATAAGATCATTGTTAAAATTTTAGATCCAAATACGGGAAAGCAGTTAAGATAACACAGGAGTAATAGTAATACAAAAATTAGCAGTAAATAATTTTCTATCACTAACTTCCCTTCTTCCGTTTTTTTTGGGGGGGTAATGGATACGTCCTCACCAATGTCAAAATGTTGTTGACTTAAATTATCGAACAAGAAGAGGTGAGAATATTGTTGATTATGGTTGTCGGACTCTAGGAGCAAACGATGTCTAAATGTTTTTTAAGAGAAAGGTCATGTTAACTTATTCGCTCTAAAGCAAAAGTGGAACGATACCAATACATCGACTTTTAACTTTACTTTGACCAAGAATGGCTTCTGCTTCAGCTTCTTGAAAATTGAAACGTTGAAAATATTGAATGAGCTGTAAGATATTCGCTTCTATTTCCTGAAATTTCGAATTTAAATTCGCCTCAGAATTATGGTTGACGGATGTAGAGTATATTTTTGGATTAAAATACACAAATACAAGCTAAGATATCAAGGCTAATTGTCTGGATGGCTTGGACTTGATGACGCGTACGTTGAGAGAAGCTTTGGATAATTAAACCTATCTTCTCAAACGGAGTTCCAGATATACTTAGTATTGTGACGTTGATCGGGGTCGGAGGATTTTATGCAAATCAGTCGCAAAAAACAAGACAGTTCTTTAAGAGCGGTGAGAATTTATTGTCGAAAAAACAATCCTTGAAATACAGGATTCAGCAGCAAAATGCGCTGAATAAATATCAGATCTCCTCACCTTCTACAGCGCTCAGACACACATTTATCAGCGTCTAAAATACACCTATGTAAAAGATTATTCACAAGCACCACTCGTTCTATTCAGCAGCTGAGCTAATCGGTAATCACGGTCTTGCCAAAACTACTAACCGCTATTCAAAACAATACTCAATAATCGCTCGTCGAAACAAGACTAGCCGATCTTCGGCGAGCATCTTTATTCATAGGCCTTGCGGAATTTTCGAGAAAGATCCGCTTCTGTCATAGATTGTGAAATTAATGGATTTCTTCACTAATTTCTAGAAGAAGACTCGCCAAAAGTGGTCACCAATTTCGCCAAAAATTGATGCCAACTTGGCTCTATCGCCAAGTTCCCAATTAATCGCCATTATACGTAAGGAACGGAGTTGCTTGCGAAGGTTACAATTTTAACATAAAATAAAATATAGCATAGAGTAATATAAATGTTTTACACTTTCAAAATACAAATTATTTACACTAATTTACACAAAATTCATAACAGTATGTTACGAAAAAGATCCGAAGGCATTCTATTGTCAAATCGCATCTTCGATAACATTTTTTCAAATGGGTTCCCTCCAAGTCTATCAAACGGGGTAGGAAAATGTTTTTAATGTTATCATATTTTGAGAGACCGGAGGATTAATTAGAACGTCTTAGAAACATTCCAATGTTGAAATCTCTGTTAGAGACTCTTGAGGGATTAATTAGGCTTTAAGTAAAAAAAAACCAATAATTTTGATTTATTTTACCAAAACGGTTGAGGTTTCAGTGACACTTGCTTATTTTAGCTTACATAACGTTACTCAGGCTTCCTTCCTTCAAAATTTTTATTATCAACTATATTTTTTATAAAAACTTATAATAACAATAGTTGAAGAGGTAGAATTTCAAAAGAATGCTTTCAAATCATGTCCAAAGGTAAGCATTGTTTGAATTACTTTCTCAAAGCTAACAATTAAATAGATACTCAGTTTTATTAAATACAACTCTAATTGTCTACAACTCAACATTCCACACTTGCCAGTTAAATTACATATAAACCAAACGATATATATATTTTTAAAAAACTAATATGTTACATTATGAAGAAATACGAGCAGACGATAAATAAAAATTAAATCAGGATGCTTAATCAATAAAGAGAGAGAAACGACAGTGTTTATATCACACAGGAAATCTTTAGGAATTCTTTAACCAATACAAGCATATTAAGCACAAAAATAAACTGAAATTAAGGACTCTTATATCATTATGTAATTTAAAACAAAACAAAAATATAGCACTAAAATCCTTTCATTTAAATAAAAAGTGCTTAATTAAAAGTAATTTACAGAGGAAATACTAAATTTTATATAATGCTTTATTTGATAATGAAGTCTTTATTTTAAACAGATCATATAACTAGACTTTTCTGTTACTTCGTCATTGAATTTTTGCTTTTTAAGAGAATTACATTTGAAAAGGAGAAAAAGTGTAATTAAATATCCTTTGAACATAACTGCACTCTTGAAACTTCCTTACACTCTAAACAGCAAAAAAGAAAAAAATAAATAAATAATTTAATTGCTTTTAAAGTAATGAAATCTTACAGTAATCAAGTAATGTGATCTTAAAAGTACATTACATTAAAATGCATTTACTTTCTATTCGATAATCAAATTTCTTTTCTTTTGATTTAGTTTCAATTCTAGAACTTTTTTACAAGCTAGTTCATGTGCCTTTTAAAAGTATCCTGAAGCAATTTTGTTTGAAAGTAAAGAAATGTGTATAGCATTTAAAATGTCTGTTTTTATTTTCTCTAAATAGATGTTACTCTTAAACTATCAGTAATAATTTTTTTTAAAAATACAGAATTATTTCAGACGATTCTTTTCTTAACAAGATGTAGATAAAAATTCCAAAAGTTAGGCATTGTAAATTAACTTGATTTAATGACAATATTAATAAAACTCATTAATATGTTGTCCAACTTTTTTGAAATACTGATAATTATTTAGTATAAAACACATCTGAAATTATTTTCAATAAAAAAGAAAGTTTTGGGTTTATGAAATGGTTTTTTGTAAGAATTCTCATAAATATTCTTATTCATGCATGGTCTATTAAAGAAGCAAAATCTCTTACATCAAATTATATATTTAATATACTGAATTACTGAAATGAGATATATAAAAATTTGTTTTTTCTCTTCCTGTTAAAAGATTTACACTTCTTACAGAAGAATTTAAGCATTTTAAATTTTTGGTTGAACCACCATGTTAAACTGATTTGAATGTTAATCTTGTATTATTCTGAATGCCCTTTTCAAATTTAGTCTTCTATATTTATTGGAAAAGAACAAAATCAACAGAAAATGTTAAAAATTCGGGAGATTTCTATTTGTTTACACTTATTTTTCTTATTTCAAAAAGTATTCAATAATGCTTTTAAGGGTTTGAAAATTCTACAAACGAGTCACTGAAACACACATAAAAGTATTTTCGAAAATGGAAGGGAAGAAAAGCAAGCATAATAAAACTTGCTTTATTTTTTAAATTGTTTTTGAACGTATTTATTTCACTTAAATAAATACTGTATAGATTTGTAGGAAGCTAAAAATCCATAATAGATTAACGTTATACTTAGGAACTTAACATGATGAGTTTACACGAAACAATATCAATTGTATTACGAAATAAACATAAAAATTTAACTGTTCTTCCAGTTATATATATATATATATATATATATATATTCAAACAAATTAATATTTACTCAAAATCGAATCTTATTTATTTATTATACATAGCTCATGAATCCAAAGACCCTATTTCGAAACGCGTCTCATTTCATGTTGCACTGAAGGATTAAATTCTGTATTTAGATAGACATATTAGTGTTTCACGAAAAAAAAGATCAGGCCTTGAATTTTTGACGGATATATTGACGATTTCAAATAACAGAATATCATTATAGTTTACACGTACCTTACTAATTGGTTCAAACTATTCCTTAAAACAATGGCGTATAATTTCAATATAACATATTTCCCTTCACTTAAACACGTGATTATATTTATATTACATTTCCTTCTGTTTTTCCTTACGTGCTCAAATGGAAATTTGAATCATTCTCTGTTTAGTATTTTTGCTCTTAAGCGTAGCGCAAGCTTTAAACAACTCTCCCAGTGTTAAAATTGGATAAACAATGATTGGATTGTAAAACTAGACTTTTACTGTCCCGACAACATCAATATTTTTAAAAATGAGCACATATTTCATTGACATGTTTCAACTCGACCTTGATTCAAAATTACGAGGTTAGTCACCAAAAGCCCTAGTGTAGCTGAATAGTGTGACGTTAATATTCAGTCACTCACTCCCTCGCATATTTTAAATACAAATATATGGAAAGAGTATATTAACTTTCATGCTTATATTTGACTTGATATACAATAAATACAAGTGAAATTTCATTGAAACTCTTTTAAGATAACAAAAAAGCATACATCGCCAGTTGACATAAAAAATAAATAAAAACTTCAAGGAACTAAATTATTATAATAAGTGTTATCAATCATTGTCTCTTTGGTACGACTCGCAATTGTTTTCCTTACATTTAATTGATACCTGTAGAAAGCTTTCAAGCTTTCACCTTGTGGCTGACCACAGTCTGGTTTTCAAAAGAGGTTAATAATTTCGTAACCTAACCACAATAACTTTTGGATAGCAACAGATGTATATATATGGAAGTAATTGTCTCCATCTCATACACAAAAGAGCAGTATTAGTTTAAATCTACAATTTTGTTAAAGTATAAAAATATAATCATGTACGGTTTGTTTCTTACTCACAACATACATACTACTGGAAAGTTTAGCTCTTTTCCGCCAAAAATGTACTCTTTAGAAATAAATTTTTTAAAATAAAAAGTTATTTTAATGTTAGAATGCCTCACAAAAATTAAAAATAAAGTTTTGTTTCGGCAAGTATGACATTTGAAGAAATACGTAATAGTTGCATTAAATGTAATTATCATTTCATTAAAGAAAACTTTACTTCATGAAATAAAGTTTTTTTTTTCTTAAATTTTATATTTTATTCAAATTTTCTTAGAAATTTTTTTTGCAAAAAAAATCTAAATTTTTACTAAATTTATTCTTTTTTTTAAAATTTTTTAGAAAAAATATTTTTAAAAGAAAAATTATTTTCTTATTACAAGTTCTGAAAGCAATGGTCAAAAAATTACTCTATGTATTGAGGAGAACTCCAGAACTCCTTTTAATTCAAGAAGTTATCACACATAATGAGAATTTTTTCTTGGAGTCTGTGTTCAGGGTCTTCATATAATATTTCATCTGGTTTTTTTTCTAGTAATTTTTAAATATTCTATTTAAATAACTGTAAAGTCATAATTAAAAATGGATAAATAAATGTTATGTTAGTGTTGGTAATATTTTAAAACAAAACCTTTATTTAATTTTAGTATTTATTTTTGTTCATCATGTTCTCATCAGTTCATTTAATTTTAGTTCTTTTCCTGCTAGAAAGTTATGATTATATTTTGCTATTGAGAAAAGAAAATAGGGAAGTTTACAACAAAATAGGATATTTGTAGAAGAAAGAATAAAATTAAATATATATTCTCAAACTTTTCCTGAAGCATTTCATAAAATATTTGATAAAAAATTTAATTAAACTGAAAGATATAAACGTACATTCGAAATTAAGTACATGTAAGTGTTTGAAAAAACAGGCCTGAAGAGCTGTTTTTTTATTAGTTATAATTTTTTACACTATATTGCTCTTAAAATCATTTCTTATTAGTAATGAATTTTTTTAAAAAAACATGCTACGTTTTAAAAATAGAATTTTTTTTATTTATCTTATTAAAAACAAAATGTGTTTTAATAATAATATAATATTAAAGAAAGATATCTCAGATATTACATAATACTTTGAAGAAAATTAATTTTATATATTAAAGTTTTAAGAAGAGAATCCATATATTGATAAACATAATATTCCAAAACTTCTAAAACAAAACAATGCTTAAAATTAATTTACAAAATGCTTCGAAGCTATAGAGACTTATCTGTGTTTTCTTTTTTTTTTCTTAAATCATCCTAATACGTTGAAAAGTATTAAGTTATATATTTCATTAATATGAATTATTCATGGGATGGGATTCACTTTATTTAATCATTGCTTATTAATGATTGAAATCCTTGAAGAATAGTTTTTAAACTGTATAAAACTTAATATGTATTTAAATAATTTCATAAAATTCCATTACTATTTTAAAACTTTTTTTTCAATGGATTCTAGATTTTAAAAATATTAGAATAATAAGGAGAAGAAAATATTATTGGTAAAAAATTAATTTTACCTTACGAAGTAAAGTAAATATTTATTTTTATCACCTGCACCTCTTGCCTATTTGAAACTCTTTTCCAAAAAAAATCCCCTCTTAGTTGGTTCCACCACAGCACTACTGGTATCAGAGAAATCGTCCTAGTGGTTCTCTGACACTTTGTTGTAACAGGCAGGATCAAAACACATCTTCTCGCTTTTTTAGTGGTCATCTTAGATCTTTAAATTAGTAACACAGTATTCTTCAAACTGTGTTGCATGGAACCCCTGGGTTTCCACGAAGCATACCTAGGGGCTCCACAAATCAAAATTCGAAAAGAAAACTGTAAATGTGTATATAAACTAGATTTACTATATCTATGAAGTTTGTATGACCATAAGTATCTAAAGGTGTGTTTTCCAAAGCGGATCCTACTAGGAAAATAAATTCGGTGCTGCAGAGTAAATAATATTTATTATTATTATTATAATATAATAATAATAAAAGAAAATTAAAATGTTTCTTCTTCATATATACTACCTAGATTGTGAATACTGTTGTGCATATGATCCTGGGTTCCACCAAATAATTTTATACTCTCTAGAGCAATCTTTTGAAAATTTAAGAGAAATTGAATGGAATGAATTAAATTTAAATAATAGTGTTAAAAGTTATACAATAAAGTCCCTTTTTAACATTTGTTGAAAAAGGCTTACAAAAAAATTTTTTTTTTAAAAATCACTTAACAATAGCAATTTAATATTTCTCTGGGGAGAAAACGAAGCATGATTGGATAAATCAGAAGGTTGACCAATGAAGAAGAAAAACAACTTATCAACATATATTCGACATTAAAAATCTAAATTTAACCAGGATCAGCTGCTAAATTTTGTGGAGAAAACTTTCAAAATACACAGAAGTTTCTCTCACACAGTTATAAACATATTAATGCCATTCTGAACAATGTAGTTAAGTTAAAAATATTTCTCAATGTATATAGCAACAAAAACAAAATATAGAAGCGAATATACTCAGATTTCGATTTTTTTTTGTGTAAAAAAAATGTAAACACATATCCCAGTTATTAAATAAACTGTTGTTGTTGTTGCTTATGCCACCTGATTGACAGTAACATCCAAGGTCCACGAAATTCATCAATAAACTAAACTGTAGTAACTAAAAATAATGACAACTGGAGCATGAATTAATGTATTATATGAATAAAAATATAAATTAAAAAAAATTTAAACAATAATAAAAAAAAAAAACCAAAAAATGAAACTGGTTGCTAGTAACCAGAAATAAAAAATAAATTAAAAAATAAAGTTTAATTAATGAATTAATATTTGAAAAAATGTTTTAACATTGTCATCCACTACAAGTTTAAAATAATATATTTGAACTTGAATGGATGAATAAAAAGTATTTTATTAACAATTGAAAATTTGAACACAAGAGATATATATAAATATATGTATATATATATAGGGAGAACGTGAACTATAATAGTAGGAGTTGAAAAATACATTATTTTTTAATTGTCTTTACGTTAAGTACCTATAACTTGTTGATCTACTTTACATATTATTTTAAGGTACATTCTTCTAAAAGGCTTTTTTATGGGTTTGCCAGAAAACACCTAACAGTTTTAAGGGTTCCATGAATAGACACAAAGTTTGCAGATCACTGACATACACTGATGGTGCCAAGAGTTATGTTGTCTGCACCAAGTGTACTACTGAGCTTGATTCCCCAGAACATATCCCAAAGTGCCTAGGGCTCTCTAGACAGGTAATCTACTGTTGGTTTTGAATTTCCTAAGGTATATAAAGTCATGAATCCCTGATATAGCCCTGCTAATACCCGGGGATGTGCAACAACAACATTGTATTACTTTAATATTTATTCCACCGTATTGTAGTTTTACTACTTTTTAATAAAATAGGGGGAATTTTCAAAATGTTAAAAAAGAATTCAGTTACTATTCGACGAGCTTCATTTTTACGCTTAGAAATTTTTAGAAACACACATTAAAAAATGATAGATATCAATTTTTTATTTAATTATTATTTCCTGTCCGATTTGTTTTCTAAATAAAGAAAATATTGTAAAAAATTTCTAAATAAAGCTTATATTGTAAGACTCTTATGTATATAGAAAAATATTGTTTTTTTTCCCTTGCAAATAATTAAAGAATCATGATAGTTTTTACTATTTTTGGAAAATTCTGCGTTCAAATCTAGCAAAGTTTCAATACAATTTATCTATGCTTCGTTTTAAAACCACCATATTGTATTAATAAATTAATCTATTATAATGTATTAATTGCTAAAATAAAATGCAGTACTTTTTGCAAACAATAATTTTAAATTTAAATTAGTAGAAAATTTTGAAGAAAATTGTAAATCATATTGTATTTATCTCAATTTAAAGGAAATAGTTTTGATGATGTAGATTTTTTTTCAAATAAGTGTCTGTACGAATGAAATATGTTCAATACAGCCTTTGACATTTAAGATTCAGTGCATACATCTATCATAAATTATTCAACTTATAAATAATTTATTACAGTTATCAATAATGTCTCCTAGAATATTTTAAGGGGAATATCAAAAGGTCATTTCGCTGGTTTTTTCTCAGCACAAAAAAATAAAAGACGTTTGTTTTATATCATTTGCTCTTTAGTTTCTTAAGCAATTTTTGATTTTGCTTCTGAAAATATAAAGGTTTATATTTATAATGATGGAAATCGAGTTTTTAATCTGCATGGTGCATTTTATTTAAAAAATTTACACATCATTGTATTTTATGTAAAATTAAGGGGAAAAAATGTTAAATATAGTCTGTGACTGTGTTAATTTGGCTACTTTCACCGTAAACGTAAAAATGGCTTTGGAGATTCTGAAATAGAGATAAAGTGGAGAAGTTTTAAAAGAATATATGTTAATTTCGCGTGGCAACTTAAACTGTGGCTTTTTCATTAAAAATGTTTAAATGAATAATAGAATGGCGAGAAAACTGTATAACACTCATTTTTTTTGTATAATTTTGATAAAAATATATTTTTTAATATTTAAATGCTTAGCTCATTATAAGGCTAATTTTTTTTTCTAGTAAATTCATGTTAAAATATTTCCGGGATTTTGATCGATGTATAAAAAGAAATTTATTTAGCTTATTACTTGAAATTAATTTGATTTTTAAGACTTTTTTTTGTGGAAGTATGCTTCTCGCCACCCATTGGGCTATTCAAAGGTAGGGCATCTTATGGCTTGTATTTCTGTTTATATTGCATTATATGATATTAATAAACTTTAATTTAAAAATACAAAATACAATAAAGGTATATAACTAAAACATATTTTGTGTATATTCAATTTCAGAAAAATGAAATCAATACATAATAGGACATTGTAGGCAAACAAAGATATCTTGCTTTCATGTGTTTTAGTAGAGCACAAGTGGCAACATCTATGTGTTTTTTGTCAAGTTGGTATATGGTCATCAACTTTAGTCAATCTTCCATCATTCGGAACAATTTATTACTACTCAAGAAATTTAAAGATCGTCCTTTAACGCTTGCGACTTGAAAATCCATATATTATTCGCCGAAGCCATAATATATGGATTTTCCATGGAATATCCATATATTATGGCTAATATATGGAAAATCCTTTTATTAGTCGTGTAAGCCGAAGTGGTAGCAGCACAAATCCCAAGTGGAAAATAGCTTCCCATGGCCATTTAAAAATTACTTAAGCTGGTGGGGAATATATTTACCATGACCTTATAAAGGGGTTTAAATATATTTAAAAGAATGCATTTTTATTTCAGTGTAGTTTGATAATTACGATTTTCCAGTCTTGGCATATATTATTTTCTTATATATAAGTTATATACATTCGATATATTATGTATTATTTCATTTTTTCTGATTTTAATAATTCAGTAAGAGGATTTTAATGAAAATTGCAAATCGTTTCAGTTTTATCTTCTTTTAGTAATAGTCCATCAAGTAATTTTCATAAAGTGTCATATTTAAAACATTTTTAACAAAAAATGAAACTCACATTATATTTGATAATATTAAATAGCCATTAGATATTGATAGTCATGAATATTCAATGATTTACGATAATAATATAACTATTTATTGTCAATAATTAATTAATACAATGATTTCTAAATTATTTTAACTCTACCTTGAAATAAAGAAATTGGAATAAATTATCCAAAATTTTAGAAAGTACTGCTGCGAACACATTATACACTGATGTACACATAGTAAAAATTCGAGAATGCAGACAAATCTTTTTAGTATAATTTTTAGTTAAATACTTTTGTATGGGGTTAATAAAATGACTTTTATATTGTTTCAAAAAAAATTCAAAATTCTTTCAAATCTTTTTTAAAAAAAGAAATTAATGGAGAAATAAATGTTACCTTTGATTTAAATTATAAAATAACTTTATCAAAAAATGCATCGATAAAATATCGATGCATCTCTAAATTCAAGGATTCCTTCAGACTACATGATAAATTTAAATTTATCGATTGATTTAGAAATTTGAGTGTTTCAACATTTGAATTCTGAAATTAGCAAAAATATTCTAATTTTCAGAGTTAAATTGTTTTCTTTCAAAACTTTTTGCTTATTTTCTAGGAAATATTTAAGTGTTTTCCTAATTTGAAAAAAATGGATCAAAAAGAAGCAGTTGGCTTTTAATTATCGCTACTGTAGATATTGGTTGTGAAACGAGTAATTTGGGACTTCAACAAGAGGATAAATGTTATATCTGAAATTGATTCTGCAGCTTCCTAACTTATTTATCATGCTACATGAAGATGATAACTGTTATATCTGAAATTGATTCTGCAGTTTCCTAACTTATTTATCATGCTACATGAGGACTTTGAGGATCCATTTTATGCTTCTAGGATTCTGTCGAACGCTGCTGCTGTGTGGAATGGGGACTTAAATCCACATCTTGATTTAAGCATAGTAATTCACAAGGTTCGCAATTAAAGCCTTAAGATCACTAGTTCTGTAAAAAGGTCGTAAGAAAGAAGGTCAATATAGAAATGAATAATACTCAATTTCAAATAATAAAACAGTCTTATAAAGATTTATAAAATGTAATTTAAAGTACTTAGAAAGTTTGAATTAAACAAATATTTGTTTATATATAAAGGCTAATCATTTTACAATAATGAAAAGTGGCCGCGGTAGACGAGTGGTCTAGGCATCGGATCGTGGCTAGCATGTCATGAGTTCGATCCCAGTATCACTGAAAACCAGCCGTGTAGGGGAGCGATGCACGTAAAATCTGTCAAGAGCTCAAACGTCCTCCCGTTGGTGTGGTAGTTAGGAGAGGGGGTGCCAGCTCAGGTGTTGTCCTTGTCACTTGACCATGGTTAATAATTACGTGGACCGTCCCCCCCCCAAAAAAAGAAGCCCTTGTGTAGCTGAACAGTGGGATGTTAATATTCACTCACTCACTCACAATAATGAAAAACTACTTATAATGAGATAATTTTTTCAATTAATATTCCGAGTTTAACTTTATGGAAAATCGACATTTTATGCATTATCAAATTGAAATTATATATTAAAATAAGTTAGTAAAGAAACAAAGTAATTTACCCATTTTTAAGTGTATTTGATATTTTGTCTAATACGCATGGGTGTACACCAGTAATTGTAGAGGAAAACCATTTATTTGACCTTTAAGGTTGTGTTTACTTACTTTGTTCATTATTATTATTTTATATTCTTTTCATTTTCCATTTTCCCACTGCAAACTTTTTTGCATGGCTCACGGAGAAGAGGTGGCTAAAAGTTTCTTCTGCCTTCTCTATTTTTTTCTTTTACGTTTATGACGTCATGTGTAACTTATCTTTGACATTACTCTTTTTAGTCGTCTTGGCAACGAAAGATCCTTTCTTATTTTATGAATGACTTACCGAATAATAGAGCTCTTTGCTTGGAAATAAATTCACAAAAGCTTCTTTGTCCAGTTTCTAATGATGTTTTTAGTAAAAAATAATTTTACTTTATTTGTTTAAAAGAAAGTAAACAAGATTATAAATCTTACTTATTATAATAAAATAATGGTATAAATTTCTATCTAACTAGATATATTCATTGAAAAACATTTTAAATAGGGGGAGAAAGAGATATTTTTTTCCTTTAAATTATTCGGTACTTTATCACTGACAATGGAATAAATGCGTTGAGAAATATTTTAAAATATTTTTGTGTATTATGCAAATTACGTTTTTACTTTTTAAAATTATTTTTCTTCTCTCAATTATTGATATCAAACTCTTTTTGTAAAATAATAAAAATTAAAACGTTTCCAGAAATGTACTATTATCAGAAAATATATAACTAGGTTTGAAAAAAATTATTTGAATACCAAAAATTAAAATAGATAATTAAAATTTTGGAAAAATAAAAAGATGGATATTGCAGTATTATAAACATTGCTGACTGAGGACTGCCTTATGAAAAGGGGGGCTTAATCAGTTTTACGGCTGGCTAACCTTCCACCTTTCTGTTCGTAATTTAGACGAAATCCTATGAAATATAATGGATAGAGAGAAGTGCTAAGTCTATCATTAATAAAAAGGTTAGAAACCAAAAGAAGCATTTATAAATGCTTAGATCAGGGGTGGTTAGTCCAAACGACCTTGCGAGACACTTAAGAAAAACATTATAATTTCGCGAGCTGCATATCTATATATATAAAGGAGAAAAGCGACTCACTCACTGACTGACTTCCGGAACTATTATCTCCGGAACTATTCAACCTACAGACTTGAAACTTGGTAGACTTGTTCCTTTCATAGAGTAGAGATCCGCTAAGAACGGATTTTGCGAAATTCGAACCGCAAGAGGCGTTACATGGGTTGAAGGGCGTTATAAATAATTGTTTCCATTTTTTTAACTACTCGACGTACAATCTTGAAGTTGGGTAAGCAGATTCCTTTCATAGAGTAGAGATCCGCTACAAAATGGGTTTCGCGAAAATCAACCCTCAAGTTTCATTTCGGGGGATTAAAGGGCGTAATCGATAAATATTTCCGTTTTTAAACTATTAGATCTACTTGCCTGAAAATTGGTAGGCATGCTCCTTTCATGGTATAGAGTTCATCTAACAGAGTAAAATGAAAATCGACCCCCAAGGAGGGTTGCGATGGGTCAAGGGAAGTTAGAGAAAAAAATTCCTGTTTTGAATTGTTAGACCCACATACTTGAAGTTGGTTAAACATGTTTTGTTGTTGTTGTTGAATAGGGATCCACTAAGAATGTATTTGAAAGAAATCAACTCATGGGGAGCAAGGGGCTACTGTGGGGTGTATATATATTGACAAAAAAAATCCTTTTTTCGAACTACAAGGACTATATTAATGGAATTTGGTTTGCATTTTTCTTTTGTTGAACTGAAATCCGCTAAGAATGGTTATTTTGGAGAACGACTCTCAACAAGATTACGGGGGGTATTGATAATAAAAATTTCGTTTTTGTTCTATTAGATTTAGACTTGAAATTTGGCTTGCGTGTTTATTTTACGCAGTAGAGATCCACCGAAAATTGGTTTTGCGGAAATCCACTTGGTTATAGGGTTAGAAAGTGCAAACATCATTCTATGCTTCAATTTTAGAGATTATTAGAAAATACGTTAGAGGTTTTGCCCTTTTTTTATCAAGAGGCGAGAGTTACAGGTATAAGTATATTTTTCAATACAGTCGAATTCTTAATGCTAGGACTTAGATATCAATAATTTAGAGAGAGTGTGAGAGAAACTTTGATTATATATATATATATATATATATATAAACAGTATATATTTATAAAAAATCATGAAATACCCAGTAAAGTGGGTGGGTAACGGCTAGTAAAAATATATATCTTTGTATTAGATTTGGACCAATTATAAACCTTTATTGGAGTGAATATTTAAAACGGAATGAAAATTATTATTAATGGATTCATTATTTTCATGTATACAAATATAGATAATTTAATAATAATAATCCAACTCTCAAATATGCCTACCTCTAGCAATAGACAACGCGATAAAGTTATAGGAATCAAGCATTATTCTGTGGGGGTTGCTGCTCATTTTTAAATAAGTACAAAAGCCGAAACAACACAATAAAATAGATACTATGGTACATATTTGTTACCAGCAATGGGGTATATTTGTTACAAAAAAAAACACTAAAAACAAAAACATTACACAAAATAATCGCATTCTGTGAAAGTTGTAAGGAATCTCGAGTGCCGCAAAATTATTCAAGGCGGGCCGCGGATTAGCCATCCTTAGCTTAGATCATGCTCTAATCGAAGAACAAAAAACCATTTATAGATTCAGTGATCTAAACACAAATTCAAAACTTAAAAATAAAAAGGCCGTATTTATTTTTATATATATACATGCATATATATTATTAACATAAATAATAATAATAAATATCAAAAATTATGGTCAAATTTAATATCCTACATAACAGAGAAAGGCGAAATTCTGAAACCAAAGGAATTCTAAATTCAACAAACTTATATATAATATATTTCATACAATTAACACATTAATATACAGTAATTAATATTGTAGTGTGTATGTGTGAGTGCTTTTATCTAAATCGAATGTCATTGCCTGGTAATATTAAGCGTTTTTCTCTCATTATTTGCAAAAATTTTCACTAAAGAGAAGAATATTTGAAATAAATTAATGATTAAAAGTGGAGGGGGAGAGAGAATATAAATTATTGAATAAAATAAATATTTTCATAATAAAACTCTGAAACAAATTGCCAAATAGTACGTTAGATTTTACATTTAGGGTTTTATTAAACAATTCAATGGAGCAATACTTGTTTTCCAGAAGCTGTTATCTGTTTATTTTAGAAAAACAAACATGTTATTTTCTTTAAAAATAAAAAAAGCGATGGATACTTTTTTTCCATGTTTTACATTTTTTTTTTTTTTTTTTTTTTTTTTTGCAGTTTGGAAGTATTTTTTTCTTTATGGTTTACTCAGAATGATTTGAATTAAAATAAAAGAAAATCTAAAACTAAAACAAATTTATATTCGTGCTAAATGTATTTCAAGTTAACACTCGCATGCGGTGTTTCTTTTTTTGTTAAAAGATCCAATACATCGGAATAAATTAATTTTACATCTGATAATACAGTAATACCTCGATTTACGCTACCCCGACACACGAGAAACTGGAGTTACGCGATTTTTAAATCTCGTCGATTCGTCTTTTCTTTGAGAAAAGTAATTGGTAAAATTGGTAACGTGATTGAAGACGTTGTAGATCTTTCAAAGCAAACAAATTTATGGATGATGATGACGTTCAAGAACTGCTAAGTTCCCACAATCCAGAGCTGACTCATAATAGCTCATAGAAATGATAATGAGCTCATAGAAATGCATAAGCAAGAGCAAGACATTAAAGAACTTGAGTCTCCAGTCAGAAGATCGAATGACGGTTGGAAATTTGACAGAAGGCTCAGATTAATTGTAAAATGATTACAAATTTTAGAAAATATAGACTCTAACGATTAATGTATTTTTTCAACAAAATAAGGAATAAAAAAATTATTCGCATTCTACGAGGAAATTTTGTGGGAGAAAGAAAAAGGAATTTGTTAGATTTTATGAAACTTCGACATCAAAATAACTTCTGTTTGCGATTTTGTATTTGTGTTATCTCTATGACTTTTTTCCAACATTTTTCTTAGTTATTATTTTCTTTCGTCTCCGGCCCCAAATAAAAATAATTCATACGTATTTATATGCGAAATTATACCACGACTTACTCGGTTATCACTCAGTCCCACCTATCGTTTATGTTCGGGGTAGTTACAGTTGCAGTTATTATTTTTGTGGGATGTGGAGCGACAGCTATTATTCCAATGTTCGGAGTATAACTGTAGTTTATTTTTTTTGTAGTATAAGTGCTAAATTTTGCAGTTTTAGTCATAATACATAATTTATTTTATATTCATTTGAAACCATCGCAGATATCTGTCAGTAATAGATTTATTTTAATATGTATAATTCTTTTTTAAAACAAATATTTTATGAAAATAACTTTTAAAGCCCTAATTTTATAAACTATATATTTGGCAATTGAGAACAATTTGAATTTTTTTAATGTAAATCTTTAAAGTTTTCCTGTAAAGATATCTGCATATCTCTGCGGTATCGATCCATTTTCAAAATCCTCTATCCTCGAAAAGCCACGATAATGTATTTGGAGTAATGGACTCAAAACTGATGGTTAACGGTTCAAGTTTTGTAATCCAATACGATGACCATAACCGTTTGGTTAGAAGGATTTATGCACATTAATCTATCGGAGATCAGTTCTCCACTTTGATATGGCATGGTCGTTGATAGAGAGGAATCATATTAGATGCCAGTCTCGTCGTCTGATTGCAGTTCAAAATTACGAAGTGTATTTCCTGAGTTAAGCAGTCCTTTTGAGAACTGGAAGTTGGAAAGAAGTAGAATCAAAAGTATATTAGTGACTCATGTGAAATTAAAAAACATATCTAGAAATCAATAATTTTTTTCTGAAATTAATTGTACATTATGATGTGTTTATAATAATTTGTGTGTTTGTAAGAACCTACAGAATCTCTTTAATTCAGAATTCATATAAACTTAAAATCCCTTTTTATTAAAAAATTTTTATTGCTGAAAATCAATATATTTTTAATCCTAAATTTAAAAATGCAAATATCTGATTGCTTGTTTTTTGCTTCACCTATTGGTGGTGGAATATGTGATGTTTCATCCATTGATCTCTGGTGTTCCTTTTCCTGTGCAATGCACCCAAGTTCTAATTTTTTTTTTAAAAAATACATTCTTATACCATATATATTATTGCTACTGGTTTTAGTGTTTAAGATAAATCTATATAAATAAAAATGTAATGTGTGTTTGTTCAAAGCCTCTAATCTCCGAAACTACTGGAGCATTTCCTCTGAAAATTTGACATAAGGTTGCACATGAATCCGGACGGGTTCTTATGTACTTATTATTTCGTAATTCACTCTAAATTTTTTGAAATTTAATTTTTAAGTAATTTTTTGGTGTTATGACGTCATATCGTGCCGTTTCTCTCTGAATGCAGAAATTTATACTTTACGCACAGTTTTTTCGGGATTATTAGATATTTTTTTATAATTATGATTAGCGATTGAAATATTTATCCATTTTTTTGTTCTTTGATACTAAATTAGGATTATTTTTCAAATAAATCTTTTTTTTTAATGATTATTCTTTTAACAACTAAAATTTTATTTTGTAGGTTTGGCAACACTCGGATAGTATTTGATTTTGCTTACAAATTACAACTTACTTTTTCAGTAATTTCACGCAGAATTTATTTATTTCTTTAGAAATATTATTTATTATAATTATTTTTACAAATCAAAACTTCGCACTAGTAAGGGTAGTGCAGTTCTTTCTGCAATAAACGTTAGTATTGTATTTTTGTTTTCGTTACCTGCTTTAGATAGAATGAAATTAATATTATGTGTGTGTGAATATCAGAAGCGCCTATTTTATCTGTCTCTCCAGAAATTCTTTTTAACTAAATGTATAATTTTTGTTTGTTTTTTAAATATTTTAGTACTAACCTGTTTTTTTTCTTTTATTTTCTTTCTTTCTTTTTTTGCTGATCATGCACCGCAAATGAAATGGCCTCGCTAACATAGTTTTTGCACTTCGTGATGTCTTAATTTGGCGAAATTAATCGATGAGATTGTTCTGAAATACGTTTTTTTTTATCTGTTTTTGATAATTTTTAAAATTTTATTTGATGTCTCTTTGAAATACGAAATAAAGATTTTCTGATACATATTTTGTGTTTGTATGAAACTGTCTATATTGATTTAATCAAATTAGTGAGCCTTATTTTATTTTTGATATTTTTTTAAGATTCAATTTTATTCTATAAGTAGCTGTCGCTCAGTCAGGTTAAAAAGACTGATGCACCACAAAGTATGTCATGAGAGTTACAAAAGTAAATAAAAAAACACAAAAATTCAAACAAATAAAAGATAGGATACTTATGTATTATTGTAGCAATCGCCAACTCTATTGTAACTCGCCAAGTTGGCATCCCCGATTTCCTACGTGTCGTATGTTTTTAATTGGCAACCAGGTGTTTCGTTTCATATAATGTCGCCAATAGGTTGTGATAATACATGAGTACCAAAGAAAGTATCCAAATAAGAATTTTCAACAAAAACAGGTAAATCAGAAAGATATATAATAAAGAACAATGAACAAAAATGGGAATCATTATACATATAAGAAATAATGGTACTTGGGCGTATTATCGCAACAATTGACCATTCTATTATTAACTCGCCAAGTTGACAACTCCTATTTCCTATGTGTTGTATGTGCTGAATTGGCAACCAGGTGCTTCGTTTTATATAATGTCGCCTATAGGCTGCAATAATATGTAAGTAACAAATAATTTCAAAAATACATAATTAAGTTCATGCAGTTCATAAAATAGTCAAAAACATATAAATAAAGGGCAGTCTTAAACAGAAAGATAAAAAATTACTGTATTAATTTGAATAAAAAACTATCACATACTAATAAAATATATCCAAATTTGATGAAATGGTCCTGCTCTGGAGTCTGTGAGGGTTTATTTTACAATGCTTCTGGGTAGATAATGTTTTACGTTGCTTCATTGTCT
The DNA here is from genome assembly GCA_019973975.1 of Trichonephila clavata. Classification (NCBI taxonomy): domain Eukaryota; kingdom Metazoa; phylum Arthropoda; class Arachnida; order Araneae; family Nephilidae; genus Trichonephila; species Trichonephila clavata. Next base: position 19,648 of record BMAO01005418.1, read on the forward strand.
GTACAGATATAGAAAGGATTGTTTGGTCTGCCTATTCTAGAACACAAATAATTGTCCATGTGAGAAGATATCCATGTCTAGATGTAAGCCACTCAATTTTAAAGATATGCCATGAACTTTGTTGATAACGATTGAAAATTGTAAAAATCTTCAATTATTATTAACACTTTGTCGAAGATTTATGAAATGTTGAATTTTCCTTGCGTATTCAATACAAAATATCTTTAACCATGTATGATTTATATTTCTTCCCTGACTCTGTTAGGGAGCAGGCACGGTCAATATATGATTGCAAACGATGCACAAATTTGATTTGGTAGTGTTATATTACTGCGTCATTAATGATACTTCCAGGTGTCTGTTACATTTTGAATATAGGCAGTCACCTTAGTTCTTATGTGATGCATTGCATTGCTATTGAGCTGTGTCTTTTACGATAGTGTTGATTTTGTGTGAATATAGTTTATTTTTTCATTGTTATTCATTTAGCTTTTTGTTTTTCTTATTTCTCAGTGCAATTGGTGAGAATTCTGTTCTGTCAATTAATATTCTTTTGAGTTCGAACTATATAGTGAAGTTGACCTGTTTGGAGCGATTTGTTCAAGTGGAATGAAATATTCGGTTTCCCATTGCGTCGGAATTGAGCTGTGTTGACTGATTTGGATACAAGGCCCATTCAGAGCTGTTTCGCAATTTCATACATTTTTGTTTTTGATGTGTAACATCTTTCCTTTCGATTGCTGGAGATTTGTGGGAGTGATTTCGTGAAAAGGGACGGAAATGCGTAACAGGAAGTTGGGGAAGCGCGCGCTATTCAGTGAAGTTCTGTTTTTCTCCTTTATTCGGGAGGGGCTCTGCCCCCATCCCCCACCCCCCTGCGGTCTAGGACGTGGGATCTTTGTTTTTGTTTTCTCACTTTAGGATCAGAGAAGAAGCTAAGTCCTTTAGGCAGAGACACGAACGCGTTTCGATACCTGACTTCGATTGCTGCATACAATTTAAGCGACCGGGCCACAGAGCAGCTGGTGTTGCGATCTATTGTAGATAGAACAACTCACATGCTGTGGCTCGGCATATGGATATTACTTATCGTCAAACAAGTGGACTGGGTATTGTTAGTCAAGGTATTGGGGACATATGTGTGGCAGAATGCTTGTTTGAAAATGGACAAACAGTGATTTCTGTGGTCGTATACATTTCTCTGAATCAAACGGTTCAAAAAAATTAAAGATTTCCTGCATTTTTTACTTTTACTACATACCGAAGGTGGTTCTGCTCTTTTTTTAAAAAAAACTATCACTCGCTTCCCATGATTTTGAGTGGAGATTTTAAAGTTAACTTCAGTTTGCTAGAAGCCGAGCCACTCATAGCTTTTTTTGAATGATGAACTCAAGCTCGAAATGAATACAAATCGAAATGTTTCGACAACTAACAGTGGTACTGTTATTGACGCTATTTTTCAACGGCTTTTAAATACTTTGAAAACACAAGTATATGTGTCATCTTTTAGTTATCATAAATTATTATTACCGCTCTTCCCCAAATTGAACAAGAATAATTATTTTTGATAAAAAAAAATTGCATTACTCCTAGTGTTAATTAAATAAAATTTTCATTAAAGATATAATTATTCCATAGAAAATTATTTCCAATCACACTCGATTCATTTTTTTCAGGATTTAAGTTGCTACTGCTAATTTACCACGATAACATGTCTGATGTTACACATCGTATGCGACTACTGTAAGGCTCGTTTTTACCTTCTTTTTAAGTGCAGTCAATTGGCTTCAGTACATAAAATTGCATTGCAGAAAATCGAACTAAAGTCATCACATTGGGCTGGCAAAAGCAGCGTTAAGGGTAATTGCGCATCAAATTGAAATAGGCATCAGTGAACGAGCACAACGAAGACAGATGGCTCAAATACATGTTGAGGAAGCAGGTGGTTGTAAGATTGTAAATTTTTTTCAAATTATGCTTTAGCATTGATAAAGATGTTCAGTTCTTTTTGTGTCAATTAATGTTAGTATTGTATTTCATTTTTCAATTTATTTTTAAGCTTGGGATATATACAATTACAACTGTGTATTCAATTATATATATACAATTTGTGTATATTTCATGTACAAAATACTAATTTTAATTCTGTACGCTAATGGATCTGTTTGACGTGATTTCAAAATATGTGCATTTTTGAACACACTTCTGATTTAACAGAAATATCCATAAGCATTGTAAAACTAACCCATCGCCCTCGAGGAATCCAGAGTAGAGACATTTAAAATTTATTTTCAAATTTGAGTTCTCCACTATAAATACAATGCCAATAAATTTAAATTCATAACATAAGGACAAAAATAAGTTGCAATAACTTCAAGTATTTGGTTAACAAATTACAAATGATATTGGTTAAGTAAAGTTTTGTGTATATATATTTATACATTTTTTTCTATAAAAAATCATACCTCCAATGCAAATGTTTAAACATACTGAAAACATGTGCTTTCTTTTTAACCAGACTGAGCCACAGCAACGCGTGGTGACAGCTATATCTACATAAAAATAATAACTAAAGTTATGTAAAAAAAATAGAAACACTGTTTTTACTTCTACCGATATTCCTTACTCAGCTCAAATCCTTGTCTTCTGAATACAGACCAATTTCTCTAGATCAGAGATATACTCACAAACCTTTTTTCTGCAGGGCCGCATACATATGTTAGCTATTCCACTCGTGCTGCAACATGAGGATGGAGGGGGGGGAAATGCTTTAAGACCAGGATAATATAGAAAATTTAAAATGTGGATATTGATCAAAATATTAATACTCCTATTTTGCTTTTTTTAATTACTTTTAATATTTTTTTATTTTTGTAACTGATTTTTTCTAAATTGGAAGCATTTAAGAATCATTCTTTCACAATTTCTGCATCAGTAAACGGTTTCATACGATTACCAATGATATAACGAATTTCATAGGGTGATTTTGTTATCTATGTGATATTACCACTGACAAATCACTTTTTTTCTGTTGTAAAGATTATTCAAGAAAGCCCATTTATCATCTCTTGAAAGATATCTTCGAGGAAAAGTGTCACTAACGATTCCTGTTTATTGGTATTTTTTAAATACGCTTTCGAGACAAATCAATTACTGAATCATGCTTGTTTTTCACTACAAAATAGTCAACTTACCAATCGTCTCGAAAAAATCTATTTGCTTCGAATATTTTTCGCTTGCAAGATATGAAAGATAATTAAAAATTAGTTCCATTCATAAAATGGTCGCTATTCCTCTGTTGTCTATTATCATTAATCAGAAGAAAAAATATATCAATTCGCACCCATACGACATCGACAGCAAAAAGCAAAATTGATGTATTTGATTTTTAACGAAGAATTTCCCACCAAATTTTCATAAGTAAATGAATTTCTCAGAGCAATGAGCCATGACCGGGCCACTTAAAAATGTCCGGTGGGCTGCATGCGGCCCGCAGGTTGAATATCGCTGCTCTAGATCGTACAAGTACAAAAACGGCGAGATGCGAGGCAGACCAAGATGGGGTTAAATAAAAATATGAATTTTTTACTATGCTGGGAGACTCTTTTCTGTTTTCAGTTTCATCATCATTAAGGTGAAGGTTGAAGGTTTCGTAATTCGGGTGTCTTTGTTTTTGCGTAATATGGCGTTTTTAGAATACATTATACTCCACTTTTCATTTCGTCTCTTGTATTTTCGCCTTGTATTTTTTCACACTTATGTGTATGATGCAATAACTAATCCACCCATCAATTCTTCGGGTAACATATTCTAAGGGTGGATTTATTAAGGAACAAAAGAGCCAAAAGCTTTTGAAAAGCATTTGTTACTCGTCGAATTATCTTTTTAGTGCACATTTTGCTTTGATGTTTAACATTTGTTACACTCAGTTTGCGTTAACGTTTTCTCGCTTTTAACTGTCCTCATTCTAATTTGGGTACAAATTATTATTTTAAAGCAAATTAGTTAATATTCTACGTGCAAGCATGCAATAATAAATTTCTTATTTCCAAGTATAATTATGTAACACCGAATTTCTATAGTAATGCCCCCAGAATTTAACTTATAAAGAGGTTAAATTTGAGTTTATCACGCTTTTTGAAACTTTATTTTAGTTTTCTGGAAACCATACATAATATTGAACAAAATTATTATTTTGTTCACAAAAAAGTATAGAAACTAATCATTAATGTAAATAAAAAAAATAACCTACCAATATACTTCTTATGGTATATTAGTAATTCATATGTGTAATTATGGTACGTAAGTTGTATGCACATTCACTATCTACAGTTGCGGAATTTTATTGCCCTAATCAAATAATTCAAATTATTATTGAGCTTCTAATAATTATTTCATTACATATGTAGAAATTATCAATCTACAAATCCAAGTTAAAAATATATAGAGAGAGAGCTATTTTTTCCGTAGAGAATAATAATATGTAACCGTATTCCTTAATGTTGTTGCTATGAATTACTATAATCTAATTCAAGCTATATAATTTTAAATATAATTACGATGTCCAAAATATTTTTAAAATTTGAAGAGTTTTCACTAGGGTATTTAAAAAGAAAAAAATAAAGTACTCTTCGCGCAAAAAGTCTGTACTGTTTTGGAAAATATCTAACTTTTAGCCTCTAAATATTCTTTTTTTTATCATGGTTGCCAGTTGTAATTTCCAGCCAAGAAGAAAGCATAAATGCTTCAAATTAAAACTAAATCCTTTTATATTAGTAAATAATTAATTAACTTGATGACCTCTTATATTTTAATTATTGTTAACATATTTGGTTCAATTCTTTTCTGTCATCTTACTTTTTAGAACTAAGAGAGGACGTAGTAGGCCTAGTAGTCATTATCGCGAACATGAAACTGGTGATGTTTTTGCCGATCTATGCGTTCGAATTCTGGTGCATTTACAGAACAGTCATTTAGAGGATGCTCAGGTATCTATCGAGGTTCAAAGTCATCACGTTAGCGTAGTTTATAAAGTTTGTAGTGTAAAGTTCCAGCTCAAATGTCGTCTTCGTCACTTGATTCCATTTCATTTAAAATTCAGAGGTGTATCGCTAATATCATTCTTGTTGCTTCGTAGCTCATTGTCAATAAACTACATTGCTTAGATTCACAATAATATATATATATATATAAGTAAATAAAAAAACAAGGACCAAAAAATAATTTGGTTTTGTTAAAATTCTCATTTAGAAAATATAGTGGATGCTCTTGAAATATGCACGCCGTTAGCCCTCCTCCCCCTCATCTTCTTAATTTTACATAGACATTAAAATATAACATTGCATTTTTGTAAAGAAAAATACTACCAATGGAAGAATTTTTTTAAAATTCTGCTCAATAATAAAAACATTTTTAACCAACTTGTTCAATAACTTTCGAATTGAATTATTTTTGTTAACTCCATACTAATCTTCAAGAACAAAAATGATCTGTACACAAAAAGCGTAGTTGTATCTATCTATTGTAGTAGTCGTAGAAGTATAATAAATACTTTTCTCGATTTCTCTATTAATTATTTACTCTGCATAAAAACTATTCATACTTTACCTTTAAGGGAAAATAATGAATATATTTTAAAATTAAAAAATTAATATTAAAATTAAAACATATGCTACAAATTTTGCAACTGTATTGTAATTATATTTATTATAAATATATGACGGAAGGGGACTTAAATTTAATGTAAATCTATATAAATAAAAATGTGTGTGTGTGTGTGTTATGCCTTTCTCAACCATTCATTCGTTTGCGATGGAACTTTGGGGAATGGTTTGACACAAGCCCGAGAAGGTTTCTGAGTTAGTAAAATTGACCCCTAAGGGGGCGTTGCGGGGCTTAAGAGGCGTTACAGTTATATATATTCCAGTTTTTGAACTATTACACCTACAAACTTGAAATTTTTTACACACGTTTCTTTCATGGAGTAGAGTGAGTGAGTGAGTATTAACGTCCCACTGTTCAGCTACACGAGGGCTTTTGGGGACGGTCCGCGTAATTTAGAACCATGGTCAAGTGACGTGGACGACACCTGAGCTGGCACCCCCTCTCCTAACTACCACACCACACCAACGGGAGGACGTTTGAGCTCTCGACAGATTTTACGTGCATCGCTTCCCTACACGGAAGGTCTTCAGGGGTACTAGGATCGAACTCATGACATGCTAGCCACGATCCGATGCCTAGACCGCTCGGCTACCGCGGCCACTTCATGGAGTAGAAGTCTGCTACAAAAAGGGTGTTGCAAAAATTGAACCTAAAGGGGCGTTCGAGATAAATATTCCCGTTTTTGAACTGTTAGACCTGTAAACTTCAAATCTCTTAGGCACGCTACAAAAGGGGGGGTTGCGGAAATTGACTCCTAAGGAGCATTGCGAGACTTTGTGGGGCTAGAAATTTGATAAGCCCATTCATTTTACGGAATAGATATTTGCTCCAAAATGTGTTTTAAGAATTGACCCGTAGGGTCGTTTCTGGGGCTTAAGGGGCTTTACAGATAAATTTTCCATTTTTTTAACTGTTAGACGTACAGACTTGAAATTTTGTAGGCATGTTTCTTTTGTTGAACATAGATCCGCTAAGATCGGATTTTACGGAAATTGACTCTTATGAGGAGAGCGGTGAGTAGATGGGATTTATTTGCAAAAAAATTTCCGTAATCAAACTACTACCTACTTGAAAATTTATGCATGTTACCTTTGTTGAATGGAAATGCTCTAAGAAATGATGCTCTGATTTCGAACTATTTGATCTACAGAAATGGAATTTAGTATGTATGATTCAGATGTTGAATCAAACGGGTTTGTTAGGCGGGTCTTATGGAAGTCGACTATCAAAGTCGACTATCAGTTACTGTAGCTTATTCAAAAAAAAATTCCGTTTTTGAGCTATTAGATTTAGACTTGAAATTTGGCAATCATCTTATTTTTATCAAGTAGATATTAACTTAAAATGTTTGTTTTGGAAATCCACTCAGAGAGGGGTTTTGCGAGAGCGTAAAAAATAATTCTACTTCAGTTTTAGAAATTATTATTAAGACGTTCTATCCTTTTAAAATCAAGATGCTAGAGTTATAAGAACATTTTTCAATGCAATCTAATTCTTAATGTTAAAATATCAATAGCGTACGTTTATATTCATAGGATCCTGAAATACCCAGCCAAGCGGGCGGGTAAAGACTAGTATATAATAAAACAATATTTGATGCTTTATAAAAGATATAATACCATCTTTATATATATTATAATAAATAGCAGGAAAATAATAAAAAATCTTTTAAATATCCTGTTATAAATACAAAATGAAAAAAAAAAGCGGTTGTATCGTAAAACATAATAAATGCATTCTATTAAATTATAATAGAATCTACAACTGCAGGAAAATAAAGATAATTGCATAAGATCTGTTGCTGGGAGTGTATAATAGCCTGCTAGTTATGGCAGAATCAATCATAATGTATTATAACTTGTTAATTTAACAGGATATGTTATCGTATACTTACGACAGAATTAATGTGCTATATTATAAAACTATGTTAATAGTTCAAGGGATGTTCTCTCAATCTAAACAATCAAATAATTTTAAAATACTCTGTGGGATTACATGACTGATTTAATTAAATCTTTATAAATATACTAAGATAGAATTTATGTGTAATTAGAGCTGGCTATCTCTGAATAATCAGATATTTTACATTCCACATTCTGTCTTCTTATATTATTCTGAACTAATCAAAGTTTCTTCCTGAATAGTGATGCCTGAATATCTTGATCAACAACTTTCTTACAAGCAGTGGCCAATGCTTGCTGAATTTTATACCCGTGATATTTCGGATGTAACTTTAAAACAATTCCGAATTGTAGTCTTTTTAGAGCAAGGAGTTTATTAATTGTGTATTTTGTAACTAATTTTCTATTCTTATCATAAATCTTATTTTCTCTCTCTCTCTCTCTCTCTATCATCCTGAAATTTCCAACTAGTTCAGTAGTAGTTTCATACTAGTGGATCAAGAAGTGGTATTTCAAATACGAACTTTCACCTTTGTTCATGCTATTTTCTCTTCCAGGGATCCCTATGTTTCAGACATGTTGCACTACATTCTATACTACCATATTACTGAATTTGCAAATAATTGGTGGGAAGGAACCAAACGTCAAAATCACATAAAGGAGATAAAATGTTGGGTTATGCAAATGATTAGAGTATTTTAGCTCATTTAGACAACGCAGAATGGAGAAAGGTGACTGAGGCATTGCGAGAAAGAAAGGTTGTAGTGGGTTTCTCATTCGAAAAGCACTTTTGAGTTCGGAGTTTGTTCAGAATATAGTGTTATGGCTCGAATAATAAGAAGAAATGTGCTTACCATCAAGTGTTGGAATTCGCAGAGGCATCAAGCGCCTACTAATGCGAATGGAACTGCCGGGCTGTTGAGAGAAGTACTAACCGACATACAGAATCACCCTGCTCTCCCAAGGACTAACTCTGTAAAGATAGCCATATATTGAGGGTTACCCTGCAAGGCTAAACTCACATCATGGACCATCAGTAAGGATATGGGCATGTTTGCAGCCCACCGTGTAATCATCCAAGGGCTTGAATGCGTAACGAATGTTTGAAGTTTGCGGGGACCGTCAGCACGGCTGGATCAACTGGCCTTGACAACGCAGCAAAGAAATAGACGGCGACTCTGTGGCACCAAATGATGCTTGGATACAGAAGGCACAATATAGTCTCTTCAGACGAGTCCTGATTCTGTGTTGTAACTATTTAAGGTATACATATCTGGAGGCTGCGAGGAAAGTGCACGTCACCTGCTCGCATGCGATATCGGCATATGAGACATGCATTTGGGGCGGATACCTTAAGGCGTTACTGTGTACCAATTGAAACGTTTATATCGGCTGCACGAACGCAGATCATACATTCTGGATATTTCGTCCAATGGTTGTGCCCTATCTTCGAAATCTACCGTAAGCCATTTCCAAATGTTATAATGCAAAGACCACTTGTTGCATCGTATCCGACCTTCCTGATGTCTCCCAATCTGGACTCTAGCAAAACATTTGTCATGGCTACAAGAGAAAGCTGAGGCTCCTCACCAGCTAATATGGTTGATAAAAATACAAATTTGATGGAAATGAGCTTTGCCTGCTCTCGTCATCCAAACCCAGCCCTAACTGATAAAATCGTCGAATATAGGCGAGCCACTTGACTTTAAATTAGAACCTCAAACTGCCTGCAATCTAATCATTCTTTGTTTCACTAAATGTTTACGCATACAGCATCATTTTACTTGTTTTCATGAAAGGTTTCTAAGGATCATACATATGACTGACACAATAATACTTTGTCTTTTTACTATGCCCTTTGTTCCTTTGATTAGTGGAAAATTTTCAATTGTATACTGCAATAATGGTAGCATCCAATTTTGGCTTGCGACCTGAATTTCCTATCTTAATAGTCTTTTGCATCAAACTATTCTGCCGAATATAGCGAAGGTTCTTTCAGCCTTATTCAACTGAATACATGCTGGATAAGAAAATATAAAAATTGATTGCATGGCCTGAGTTTGGGCTTTTACTGGAGGGTATACCATCCCTGTGTTAATTTCCTTCTTCTGATGCCAGATTTTGTGCGGGTGACGCGTACGATGGGAGGAGGCAGGTTGTCATATTTCAGTTTAATATTTCAAATTACGAAATTTCACTCACGAATTAAGCAAAATTGTGGATTTTAAATACTGACAACTGATATTGATCTTGTTTTAGAAAAATTAAGTAAAATATAAACTATCATTATTTTAGCAAAAGTTCTTTAAATTTAAAAAGATATTTTGTTATTTGGTTTTAAACGATTGATTCTAGATGATCAATGAACTTTTAAAATCATATTCCATTTAAATTTATCGATATTTATTCGGTTTTAGAAGAATCATAAAGGCATTATTGTTTGAAGGAAAATTCTGCATCATGACGAAATAAGAAATGATGTTTACTGACAGTATTAACTACTGATTTCAAAGAGAAAAGAGCAATACGTAAACTGAACGAAGCATACCA
>BMAO01005419.1:0-30674 GCA_019973975.1 Trichonephila clavata
TGTATCCGTATTTCTTAAAATTCAGTTGAAGTCAATTTTCGACATCACTACTAAATGAATCTTACGGCACTGAAGAAAGAGACATGTAAGCCATTTAATAACGTTTCGCTTTAGATCCCCCCCCCCCCCCCGACATTAATAAGCACTACAGAATGATATCGCTGTTTTATTTAAACAAGCACTGAACTTTATTAAAAGTGAATTTGAAAATCGTCTATCTTTATAAATAATTCCTTAATCTAAGAAAAAAATTTAAAGTTAATTATTTTATATATTGGTAATTCCACAATTCATCACATTAGTCAAGATATGCATTTGACACTGTTTGTTGCCTCCTTTGCGTTTTTCCTTGCCTGGCACTGCGCTTACAAAAAATTACCCATATTGTAATCTGAAATACTAATGCGTACGTGAATGAGAATATAAAGCCATTAATTTTTTTTTTTCTTCTTTTTACCCTAAACGTTTATATACTTTAATATGTTTCAAGATTCCAGAACTGTTACAAGATTTAAAGTGTCATTGAAAATTAAACTTTTTAATGTCTCATATTTGTACTCTCGACGCACTAAATTTTAAATGTCAAGTCTCAAAACAGCTCGATAAGAAGTAGAAGCCCGAAAATTACATCTGCACTTACCTACCGCGTCACTGTAATAGTTCTGGCCATTATCTCTACTCCACTGACCTTAAATGGTTTTTACATTGAACATCAAGCATTTGGATGTCGACATTAGAAAAAAAAAAGTCCTATAAGAAAAATGCTGAGTCATCATCTGTTATTTGGACTGGCATGATGAATATGCAATTAATCGTTGGTTTATTCAAAACTTAGACAAGATGATTTTTTATGAGATGAATCATTATTTGTACTTATGATATTGTATTTGATACCAAAAAAAAAAAAAAAAATTTCTTTCAACAGCTTTTTTTTAATATTTTTTGTACTACACTCTCAGATATTATTCTTTCTATTTTTTCGCAGTTGTTGGATAGAACGAGCAATTTTGGACTGCGAAGTTCATTTTCCTCAACTATTGAAATCAATGTATTCTTACAGATTATTTAGACTCCACATTTTGTAACAATAAACCATTAGCTCATTGAATGGTTTATTAAGCTCACAATCTTTTGTAGAAAAAGAAAAATGTAATTTTTCGAAGGCACTTGCACAAAGGGTCGGAACCTTTTAACTTTAAATTTGTGAAAAAAGAATACAGACTTGATTTTAAATTCCAATCTTCAGAAAGATCGTATTTGATTGGCTACAGACAAAAATGATCAATTTTTAAATCACACACCAATAAAACTGATAGAAACCTTGACAAAGAAAAAACTTGTTTAATTTAATCATAGGCATCACATTAAAGAATACTGATATGATATTCTCAAAATTATACTCTTCAAATTACTTAGACTTTACTAATTTGTTCATTCAAAAAGAAAATAATATGCAATATGGCCACCAAACACTGGTACTTTAACAAATTAAATATAACTGCCAAAAATTACATTGGAGATAGTCGATATAATATTTAAAGTTACGTTTCGAGTTTTTGTTAGGAAATCAGGAAATAAATATCAGTGGGAAGCAAAAACCATAGTTCTCTTATAAATACGTTAATAATGTGTGTTAAGTCATTATATAGACATAGATTAGAATATTATAATCACAACTATTACATTTATTGATTGATAAGTAATATGCATAGGCTTTTTTGTATTTCTTAAACCTTAAATAAACAGAGATAATTTAAGTAAAAATTCCGAATTTTCCTTTGTTCCATAACAAATGCTGAAATTTTTTTTTGTGTCTAATACGAGAAATCATGATAAAAGCAATCATTTATAGTATTATTATGATATGCTATATATATAGAGTGTATAAATAAAATTATTTTAAATATTCTTGAAGATAGATAATAGAGGAACTAAAAGAAAATTGATCCCAGGAGAAAATGATACTAAGAAATCAAACATAAAAGTCCATTAAATAAGGATACTTACTCTAATACGACATTTTTAACCACCGTCGGGCGCAGCTGGCTGGGAGGCTAGCAAAACAGTTTTTTAAAATGTCCCTCCTAAAGTTAAAAAAAGTCCAGGTTGACCCCTCCAGACAGTTTCCTGACTCTTGGTGGTGGGTATCAAGCTGCAGTACAGTCTGCCCTCAACCGGCATGCCAAGACACTGGCTCCGTATTACCAGCCCCTGATACCAGAGGTCGCAAAATGCGGATCTTCAGACTTCTGTCTCTATGAATTATTAAAAAAAATTGTATCTATTAAAAAAATCACTGTTTCATTTTCTTTTTTATAATTATCTAATATGCTTCGAATTAAAATTATTTACCATTTACAAAGTTTGTTTGGAATCTGTGAAAATATTCGAACAAAATCAATTTTGTATGAAAATGATATAGGTTACTTGATCGGCAAATATATAAGCTTCCTAACCTATACTATATACAAGAACAACCAAAGCCAATTTTGATTATTAGTTTAAAAAAGAAAATACAAAATATTGCTCTTGCATTGTTTTTGGAAAATTTTTCACAAAGCTTAAGTTTGATTCCGAACATTATAATCTTTCAACTTCAGTAGTTCACTTGAACTGAGTGAGTCACAGAAACAAAAATATCTTCCTAAGTTCTTAATTTTTCAAAGGAATGGAAATTGCTTTCACTGTGTTTATTTAAATAATACAAAAATATATTACAGTTTTGATCGCTATTGCAATAGAGTTCTCTGGTGCGCGCGCATAATGGCTCTTTGTCATTAGGCACCGTAAAATCCGGCGTATAACGCGCAAAAATACAAAACATTACAGATCTTTCAAAAAAAAGATCAAAGTTTACGGGTGTGCGTTGTACGCCGAGTATAAAAAGGAGAGAGAAATGAGCAAAGAAAAAAATTAAGACTTCTACATAGATCGAAATACTGTCTTTTTAAAAGAAATGACATTCCTTATGAGCTTTTCTAAAGTATACTATTTTTTTCTAAAGCATACTGTTTTTTTCTAAATAATACCTCGAATAAATGGCTGCAAAACATAAGATCATTGCGTACGTACATTTCAGGATTCTACGTAAACAAGTAACATAAAAAAAATTAACTCAATTCCTACTTAGGTCAACAAAGAAAATTTTATTTTAGTTGCATAAAAAATAGTTACAATTAATATAAATATGTACATACACATATGACAGAATCACAACATTAAGTGACAAAATAGAAAGCGACTTTCCTTGCAATTTTCCATTCTATATAGGGTGTTAGACTTTTTTTCGTTTGTTACTATTTATTCATTAATTAAATTTAATTATTCTAATAAAATAGTATGTGTAAAAGAAATCAGGCCACCCCGGGTGGGATTCCAACCCACGCTTTTTGCATTAGAAGTTCAAAGCGCTAGCCATTGCGCTACAGGGAAGATTTTCCTTATTATATATGCTGTTGGACTATTAATTTTGTTTGTTATTATCTATTCATTTTTTTAAAAATTTAATTACTGAATTAATAATTGAAAAAAACTGTATTAACATCAAGTGTCATCTACTACAAGTTTAAAAAAATGTATATGAACTTGAATGGATGAATAGAAAGTATTTTATTAACACGATAGAAAATTTGAATATTTATATATATATGTGTGTGTGTGTGTGTAGGGACAGAGTGAACTAATAGTAGGAATTGAAATAGGGGATGCGGCGGCGAATATACCTAAAAATTAAAAATTGCAGCTCGAAAGTCAGGTGTGCGTTATTCGCCGGATTTTACGGTATCTTCTAGTTTTTTTGAAAACTTAGCTCTTCCCTCTTGAAAGTTTGCCAACCCCTGCCTCATGCGATATGATCCATTTCCTCCGATCAATGGTTGGGGCAGTGACATTCGTGGGGAAAGAGGGCAGACAAAATCAAAACATATTCTCTAAGGCAAGGGGTTCTTAAACTTCAGTCGCCGCGGCCCCCTTTATGTGTCACCCTGACATCGCGGACTCCCAAGACTTTGAACACCCCTCCCTGACTCCCGACACATCATTGAATGATTTCAATGCTATATGTATCTTATTGACGTGCTATGAATTCAGTTCTTGAGGTATCCGACTACCCAAAATCGTGAATTTCGCCAAAAATTGACAAATTTTTTTCATTATTTTATTTTAAAGGTCATCTTATTGGCTTTATAAAAATACCAAGTGTTGTTCTTTTTGTAAAATAAGTTCTTCAAACCTTTCTTGAGAGCACAAATTTATTTATGGAGAAACAAATAAAACGATAACGAATAAAATAATAACGAAAATGGCACAGAGCATAAGTTTCGATTGTTGCACACAACGTATACACCCGGTGTAGTCCCCGTAAAAAGAATAAAGGGAATAAGAAGTAGCGGGAAAAACGCGTTGGCGCATCACACAGTTATCCTTCCGCCAGTAAAAAAAAATAGTTCACTCACTTCAGCCCAACATCAAGTTATTATTTATATTTCATAGAACAAAACTTATATACAAATGTTTTAATAAAAGCAGATGCACTACAATTCACAAGATGCCATACTTTAAAAAGCGTTTTACTCAAAATGTTTTTTGTTTTTTTTTGAAAATGTTAAAAAGGGGGCAGCGATTGCTCAAAAAGTTTTGAAAATAATTAACTGATTTTTTGTGTGTGTATGTTCTGAAAAAATGTACAAGAGTTTTAACCTTCAGATTTATCAATCACTGTTTTATTACAAAATGTACAGTCCCTTATGTGAATATAATCACTGTTTTTTTAAGCAATTTCATATAAAAGCTAAGATAAAGTGCTCTAGTTTTTGTAAAAATTAAAATATCTCTTATTCTGAGGGTCATTTCAAAAATGAATATCAAAGCAACACATCCAAATTGAAAATTTGTTCATACACTTTTTGTACAAAATGGACCCCGTTTATGTAAATTTTTATCAATTTTTTCCCACACACTGCAGTAATAATAATTTCTTTTTCTCTTCTTAGTTTTAGCATAATTGCCTTACAATGTACTAAATAAACCTAAAAACCACAAAAAATCCCCATATCTCCATTTTCTTTTTTAAAAAAAGTTGCCATAAGTATAGTCGGATACCTAAATCTTGACACATGAGTTTCTACTATTTTTTGAAAATATTGTGTTGTAGTAATGGCTGTGTAGTTGAAAACAATAAGAAAAACTGAATAAATATTCTTGATTGAAACACATGTTCTAGAGCAGGGGTGACCTACCCAAATGACTTCGCGGGCCACTTTGAAAAACATTATAATTCCGCGGGCCCATACGAAAAAATATATATATATATTTTGGTTTTAGGACCCATTACAAACATTTATTGGAGCGAAATTTTAAAACGGAATGAATTATTATTATTGTTTTCACTTTTTTCATGTATACAAACATAGAAAATTAAACAATAATAGTTCAATGATCAAATATGCTTAGCTCTAGCAATTAGCAGCGCGATAAAGTTACAGGAATCAAGTTGCAGGGGATCGCTGCAATGCAATATTGCTAAGTATGTATAAAAACAGAAACAACGGAATAAAATAGAAACACTAATGAAAAAATTGGTTACAAAACACTGGACTAAAAACAAAAATATTGCACAAAATAATCGTATTTTGTAAAATTTTAATAAATCACGCTGGCCCCCAAAATTATTCAAGACGGGTCGCGGGTTGGCCACTCCTGTTCTAGAAAAGTTCTTTTCATTGGGAGAAATTTAGTGGACTAGTCTAGTATGACAGACCTTTCAATTTTTCCACGAATCCTTTCAAAAACTGTCAAAGAGGGAAATCTTCAACTTTAAATGAAAGAAATTCCCGGTTTCCTAGAAAGGCGCTGGGACCCCGGGGGTCCACGGACCACAGTTTAAGAGCCACAACTCTATGAAGATTATGACCTGTTTATTACGATATTGAAAGTAGATATTTTGAAACCAAATTTTCTTATTACATCTGTTCGTAGTATTCGTTTTAATATGAATTCAATATTTGAATAATAAAAAAATGCTGCATAGTATTTATCTGCTGAATATTTTTAATAATGTTCCTCACATTTTCATTCTAATAATTTCGTTTTTAAAAAATACATATAGAATTATTATTGAATTGTAAAAGATATAAATGAGAGAGATATATAGAAGGCGGTTTGAAAGTATGCTGTTTGCTGGGGTAAATTTTACATCACACACAAATGTTTTTTTTTTTTTTTGTTATTGTATACCCGAAAAGCAGTAAAGCCAGATAAGGTTTTAAATAATGTTTTGTAAAAATTAAAATTTTAGTAATTTACACATTTATTTTTCGGACAGAACATAATCTACAAACAGCGGCAAAGGGCATCCGAAATACATCTTTCAGAATATCTTTCATACAGTCAAGAATTCCCGTTTTTGAACCATTTAACCGCAGATATTAAATTTGGGAAGCATATTTCCTTTTTTAAAAACAATCCAAGTTTTGTTTTATTCTTACTACAGTTTGCAAGCTTAAGAAAAATACCACCGAATTTCAATTGAATAATTATATTCATTGAATGTGTTTAAAATTTTGTGCAGCGCAATGTCTTTTACAATGTACAGTGTTATGAAAAAAAAGTTTGGTTGAAAAAATTTTAGAAACGTCACGGGGTCAGTAAAAAGTGAAGAAAGAGAAACGGGTACAAAAGGTTGCGGTTAAACAGTAAAATGGAGGTCTGGTACAGTTAATCGACAGACTAATTGGAAGAGCAAAAAGAGACGTGTGGTATTAGTATTCGGCTGATTGCACAATTTGTGTGCATAAAAAATATTATTGCGATTTAAGTTGCAAGGACCATTTCTTATCTTAAAGATGGAATTGAATTTGGTGTTTATGTTTGTGAACAGAGTTTGAGTTTGGATAATAAAGTTAAATGATTTTCTGTAGAAGTAAATAAACTTTTTGTCTGTGTGCTCAACTGTAAGATCGTTGTGTGTGACACAAAGTCAGCGATAACTCTTAAAATTTTGTTTGCGTGATTTGAGTTTTTTTTTTTAAATTTCATATGGGTGGTAGCTGCTGCGTGCCAGAAACGAAAGACTTGTATGTATAGAAGTTCCTTTGTTGTTAAACAAGAAATTTCCTCCGAATTAGCAAAAGTACCTCAAGTTTGTTAAAATTTCTAAAGTACTTCTCTTATTAAATGCAATTTATTTTTTTTAAATTTCTAATTTTTCTTTTCATTTTTTATTTATCTCTTAAATTCTAAACTAAATATTTTTTCGCAGCACTGGGCTAAGGCAAAGCTAAACACAAATTCAAAAGACAGGAGGTGAAGTTTCAACAAGGAAACAGGTACTCCGACACCCATTCTACGTATATAATTAGCAAAAGTATAACAAACAATTTGTATTCAGTAGCATAACGGAGAATAACAATCCCCTCCCCAGCAAAGTCAAGTTTTGCCTTTTATATTTAAAAAATTCATTAAATAAATACTTGGTGCCAATTAAGGATTTGGGCTACCTAGAATCCTGCCCCCCCCCCCTTCCCTGCGATGCGGGGGTGTACGTTATACCACTGTTTTTATTAGCTTATCCTTTCTTC
Source organism: Trichonephila clavata (assembly GCA_019973975.1). NCBI lineage: Eukaryota > Metazoa > Arthropoda > Arachnida > Araneae > Nephilidae > Trichonephila > Trichonephila clavata. The sequence goes on from BMAO01005419.1 coordinate 7,578, forward strand.
ATATGTAGGTCAAATTTGTGAGATCTTGCATCAAATATAATCAAGTAAGTTTTTCTTTCATTGGAAAATTTTTATTTATGAATACTTAAATCATCTCACAAAGCAGTTTTCTTCTAAGTGGAACATGTTATAATAAATATTAGATTCAACATAATCGTTTTTTTTTCATCCTCGCGAATTAATGATTCAGAAAAGTTCTCAAGAAGAAAAATGTAATAAAGTATCTCCCCATTTCATTAAGAGCTGAAAGGGATGGTTTTGAGTTAGATCTATGACGTGCTTTGGATGAATAAAATAATTTCTCAAGGTTTTTCTTTTAATCATAAATTCCTGTGAGTAAATTTGTTTAAATGGTTATTATTGTTCAATCGCAGACATTGCTTTGATACGAACTAAATAACAGAATTCAACCCCCCCCCCCAAAAAAAAATTCAAAACATTTATTTATTTTTTACAGGTAACATCAAAAATTATTGCATGAGGTGACAGGCAAAAAGCAGGCGAAATCACTGTATTAGGAAGCCATGGTTACCTAGTGGTCAAGGAACGCGTTATGTGTGTGTGGCCGCTTTTATTTCTGTGTAGTCGTGGGTTTGAATGATGTACTTTGATGATTGATTGAAGACCCTAAAGGCAGAGACGTCTTAAAACTTCTCGAGGTCCTGGGACCCTACACAAAAGTAGGCCCTGGGCCCATATACAAATGTAGGCCCTACCTATGACTCTTAAAAGCAGACAGTACACAGCATACGTTGTCAAATACTCGTACAAACAAAAACGCGAAACAAATTTATACTTTGATTTACAATTGCACATACCGACTCGACCGACTGCCGCCTTTTGACTGAATGAGTTTTGATAGTGTATGCTGGGAAGGCTAGGCCAGTGATGGGAACCTTTGACCCGCGGATCATACACTGACCCACAATTGCTAGGCAACTACTTGTTTGTTTACGCGGGTCTGTTTAGATTTTCTAATTTGTGTAGATTATTTATATTCTATTTGTATTTTGCAAGCAGTGCATTGACACAAAAGCAATTTAAATGCTGTCTATAACCTTTAGTTTGATCAGTACAATTCAAAAGTTAGGCAAATGACAACAAATGTATATGAAAATATGTAGTATTTGAAATAAAGCAAAAGTGTTTACAAAATATCAAATAAAGTGTATAATTTCTCACATTTTGCTTGTCGAAAAAAAAAAAATCGACAAACTAAAGTAAATAATCATACTTTTAAAGCACTTTCTTCGGATGAAGATTATGTTCAGTTACGCTTTTTTAGAAAGAGACTTCCATAGCACTTGAATCGTCCCCTCTCTGTTTCACCTTGTGAGGCGCCATGCGCATTTCTCTTATCTATATATATAAAGGAGAAAAGCGACTCACTGACTGACTGACTGACTAATAACGAAATCTCTGGAACTATTCAACCTACAGACTTGAAATTTGGTAGACATGTTCCTTTGATAGAGTAGACATAATCTAAGAACGGATTTTCCGAAATTCGAAACGCAAGGGGCGTTACGGGGGATTAAGGGCTTTAATAATAATTGTTTCCATGTTTAAACTACTTGATGTACAATCTTGAAATTGGGTAAGCGGATTCCCTTCAAAGAGTAGAGATCCACTACAAAATGAGTTTGCTGAAAATTGACACCCAAGTGGCGTTGCAGGGGCTTAGGGGGCGTTATAGATAATTATTTCCATTTTTAAACTATTTGACGCACTGTGTTTAAATTTGATATATAGATTCCTTTCGTAGAATAATGATCTGTTACAAAACGGGTTTTGTGAAAACAGACTTCTAAGTGGCGTTGCGGGGGATTAAGGGTCGTAATAGATAAATATATCCGTTTTTAAACTACTTCACCTACCTGCTTGAAAATTGGTAGGTCCTGGAGTAAATATCCGGTACAAAATGGGTTTTGGGAAAATTTACCCCCAAGGGGTGTTGCGGTGGGGGTTTAAGGGGCGTTATAAATTCCTATTTTTAAGTTATTAGACGTACAGTCTTGAAACTTAGTAAGCAGATTCTTCTCATAGGGTAGATATACGCTTAAAATGGTTTCTTGAAAATTGCCCCCAAGTGGCGTTGAGGGGACTTAAGGGGCGTTATAGATAATTATTTCCATTTTTAAACTATTAGACGAACAGTCTTTATATTTGATAAAGAGATTTCTTTCATAGAGTAGAGCTCAGCTATAAGAAGGTTTTGTGAAAACAGACCTCTAAGTGGCGTTGCAGGGGAATAAGTGGCGTAAGAGATAAATATTTTCGTTTTTAAACTATTTGACCTACCTGCTTGAAAATTGGTAGGAATGTTTCTTTCATGGAGTAAATATCCGCTACAAAACGGGTTTGGAGAAAATTGACCCCCAAGGGGTGTTGCGGGGGGTTAAGGGCAGATATAAATAATTATTTCTTTTTTAAACTATTAGACTCACAGTCTTGAAATTTGGTCAGCAGATTCCTCTCATAGGATAGAAATACACTGCAAAATGTGTTTTGTGAAAATCGACCCCTAGGTGGTGTTGCGGGGGTTCAAGGGGCGTTATTGATAATTTTTTTGCATTTTTAATTAATTGGACGCACAGTCTTCAAATTTTGCTAAGCAGATTCCTTTCATAGAGTGCAATTCCCCTACAAAATGGGTTTTGTGAAAACAAACCCAGAAGTGGTGTTGCGGGGCTCAAGTGGCGTTATAGACAATTATCCCCATTTTTAAACTGTTAGACGAACAGTCTTGAAATTTGATAAGCAGATTCCTTTCGTAAAGTAGAGAACCGCTACAAAATGGGTTTCGCGAATATCAACTACTAAGTTTAATTTCGGGAGATTAAGAGGCGTAATCGATAAATATTTCCATTTTTAAACTACTTGATCATCCTGCTTGAAAATTGGTAGGCATGTTCCTTTCATGAAATAGAGTTCCTCTAACAAAGAGTAAAATGAAAATTGACCCCCAAAGATGTTTGCGAGGGGTCAAGAGGAGTTACAGAAAAAAATTCCTGTTTTTAATTGTTAGACCCATACACTTGAAATTTGTTAAGCATGTTTCTTTTGTTGAATAGGGATCCACTAAGAATAAATTTTCAGCAAATCAAGTTCTGGGGGTTGCAGGGGGTTACTGGGATGTATTGACAAAAAAAATTACTTTCTCGAGCTACAAGGACTACAATAATGAAATTTGGTTTGCATTTTTCTTTTGTTGAATTGAAATCCGCTAAGAGCGGTAATTTTGGAAAACGGCTCTCACCGGGATTACGGGGATATTGATAGGAAAACTTTTGCTTTTTTCTGTTAGATTTAGACTTGAAATTTGGCTTGCATGTTCAACTTACGGAGTAGAGATCCACCGAAAATTGGTTTTGCGGAATCCACTTGGTTTTTGAGTTACGAAAGAGCAAACATCATTCTATGCTTCAATTTTAGAGATTTTCAGAAAATACAAATTAGATGAGTTCTGCCCTTTTTTTTTATCAACAGGTGACAGTTACAGGTATAAGTATATTTTTCAATTCAATCGAGTTCTTAATGCTAGGACTTGAATTCTTAATGCTAGGACTTAGATATCAATAATTTATGCATATATATAAGCAGTAAAAATTTATAAAACATCATGAAATACCCAGCGAAGCGGGCGGGTAACAGCTAGTTCTCTATACTAGCATTTTTTAGCTCGCAATTTGAGGCACTTCTATACCAGTAGTCAGTACCAGTGTTGAACTTAGTGGTATCCATTTTGAACGCATTTAAAAATAATGTGTTTTGAAGTGCATGCATATTAGGTATGTTATAGTACAATATTTCTTCTCAAATTATTGTATTCTAAATATTTTTAGTTGTAGCCTTGTACTGCGTCGGTGGTTTAAAAAAATTAAAAACAAGCCATACAAGTTCCAGGACATATCAAGCTGAATGGTTTGATAAATAGGGTGCGACTGAAAGGAATAAAATGATTATATGTGTAATTTGTACTGAAAATGTGACTTCACGTACATAAAATGTAAAAAGACGTTTTGAAATCTTGCATTCTATTCTCGGTATGTCAACAGATAACGTAATTTTTTAACGTATTTTTTCACAAAAGAAAAAAAAAGTTTTTGGATCCAAAAAATAATTTAGCAGCTACTAGTTTCCAAGTTGCCCATTGCATTGCTTGCCACGAAAAAAATGCATTCCTTTAAAACAAGTAGTGAAGAATTCTTTGTCAGATCGAGAGTTTCTGTCCACTCGAAAAATCTGTCGGTCGGGTCTCTCTCACCACGTCCGTTCGCTGTTTTCTAGCAAGCAGAATTTTAGTTGCCTATACATTCTTTCCTACAAAATATAAAAAAATTTTCTTTAATTTATGTCACCACAATTTATGTACTAAATTTTAATAGCTTTGATGAGGAGGTACACCCCTTATTTGGGATAGGACACTGATACTCAACAACTGTGCCGAGACTCTTTCGTGGCCGCCAAACTTTAAAAAAAATTATTTCATTACTCTGGGAAAAAATAATTCGGAACGGAATCATTTGGCTGTTTTATAGAAAGAAACTAAGAGTATTCGTGGTGTATTTGAAGTGTATTACAGATAAGTAAAATTATTTTAAAAACTTATTTATTGTTAGTGTGTCGCAAAAATTTGAAATTACTAAAAGTGTACCACAAAAAAAAGTTGAGAATCACTGAGGTAAGAACTCTGTAATCTACACGATTTTTGCCAGTGAAAAAAATAGTCATAAAAATAACGACTTTCTTTTCGTAATATTGAGTTGAGTTTATTACCACCTTGTGCTATAAAAACATAATGCGCGCAATGCTTAATTGCAAGGAAACGAATGTTATATCCAGATTACTTTAAATTTACCATTTTATTGGTCTTCTTACATGCTTTTTTGTGTTGCACATAAAACGAAATGTAGGTTTAAATTATTATTTTTGCCAAAAATTTCTTTTTTATTATACATTTTAGTAATTATTATTATTATAATTCATTTAAAATCTCCTCACTAATGGGTTTTATTATCCCTTTTTAAAATTAAATAACGTGTTTTCTCCGAAAGCTTGATCGACAAAAAGGAAAGGAAAAAGTATGTCGTTAATGAGTCAATTTTTTACAGTACGAGTTGATTTCATTTTAAGATTAATTTTGCGCATTAAGATTTAATTGAAAACTTAAATGTGAACCTTTTACATAATTATTATTGCTACATTACGTAATGTTATTTAAATATTGTTTTTTTTTTCGTAACAAAGTATATTCTTGGTAAAATAAATCCTATAAAAATAGTTTTTAATTAAGTCTTTTCTTTAATTATTTTGATTCTGCGATTATTAATGATTATAATAAAAACATCTACAAATTAAATGATTGCTTTTGGCAGTGGTTCTTAAACTATCAATCACCGTGGCCCCCTTTTATGTATTAGTCTGACATCGCTGACTCCCAAGATTTTGAATACCTATCCCTGAATTAATTTTCTTGATCGAAATACATGTTCTATAAATTTTTTCTTTAGCGGAAATTTAATTATCTAGTCTAGGATGATACATCTATCAATTTTTTCTACGAGGCCTTTCAGAGTGGGTAAAAGAAAGAAATCATCATTAAATGAGAAACCTTCGTGGACTCCATTGTACGACGCTGAGGATCCTCAAGGGTAAGCGTGAGTGAGTGAATATTAACGTCCCACTGTTCAGCTACACGAGGGCTTTTGGGGACGGTCCGCGTAATTTTGAACCATGGTCAAGTGACGCGGACGACACCTGAGCTGGCACCCTCCTCTCCTAACTATACCACACCAACGGGATGACGTTTGAGCTCTCGACAGATTTTACGTGCATCGCGCCCCTACACGGTGGGTCTTCAGTGGTACTGGGATCGAACTCATGACATGCCAGCCACGATCCGATGTCTAGACCACTCGGCTACCGCGGCCCCCAGGGGTCCGCAGACCACAGTTTAAGAACCGTGTCTTAAGGTAAGTTTTTTTAATATATGAAGTTCTAAATGAAAAATATAATCTTTTCAACTAAGATTGATCTTCGTTGGAGAAACAAACTACAGCGTATAATTACCTATAATGTTAAGCTATTGCAGATAAACAAAAGCAATTGAACTTTTGTAAATACTCGGAAATTATTAAAATAGCATTAAACAAATCTAAATAGAAATTTTAAGCTTGAAAAATAAAGGCCGATCAGCATCTATGAACTAATAATCATAAAATTTATTTTTACTGTAATAATTTATAACCTAAAAAAATTCAGTAAAGAACTACACATTTTGATAAAGTATTAGGAGTTGTCGTAGCCTATTGCTACCTCTATGATTATTAACTCCCCTTTGCACATTATCTAAATTCGGGTATGTTGGATTCATAATTAACAACTACTAAATTAATAAATCAATATTATTTATTAATTCTTCTTATTATAGAAATACACAAATATTAATCAAACAAACAACAAAGAACAACAAATTACAGTGGAGTGAGATAAGAATTCAATTATGAACGACGGAACACTAACTGAAACTACGGAGAATAACGCATACAATCAAACTACGCATTTATAACTAATTTATGAAAATAACAGACCTGATATCTTTTTAAGGCAGGATTCTTTAATACTTGAAGGATCTAAAGAGCGACTTCAATCCTTGATATCTTCAGTTCCGTCCGAACCGAATTAATGAACCTTTTCAATAATCTTCTTACGGCGAACAAACTTCACTAGTTAAACTAATCTCTCAGAACCACCTTCTTAATCAACCTCTTAGTTAACTCCTCTATCAAACCACGTAGCCATCCTCTTCTCTTCATTTCATTTCTCCCTTTTATATCTTTTTCGAACTCGCTAAACCCGAAACTATCTTGTTTGCATAAGTCACACTTTTAGCTCTCAGCGGGGATTGGTTAAAATAAATACAATCTTAAAAGAATTGAGAGAAGGTTAGTGAAACGCGTAAGCACCCGTCACAGAGTATATTTGTAATTTGCTACACATAACAATATACTGGTAATAAATGTACCATAAATATTTTTTTCTATGAGCTACAGTACCGACATGTATGACTTGAGAAGGGAGATATTTAAATGCAGAGAAAATTCATAGAACTGAATATTCACATCATATTCATTGATAAAAGCATCTTATTTATCCAGATTTAATAATTTAATCTGAACAATTAAGGAATTTTTTTATTTAGATCATTATAAATGAAATTAAATGAGTATTTTTGTTCTAAACTGTACTTATTATAAATTTATTATATAAGGTTATTATAAATTTTTATTCTTTCAATAATTTTCTGTCATTTATTTTTTTATCTTAAAAATAGTAATCACTATTGTACTGCACAATGATTCTTCAATTAAACGATTCAAATAATAATCAAACAAAAACACTATTTCAACAATGCACAGTGCCTACACATTTAACTTTTCACTAAATCCATTCAATTTCACTTTCAAATATACACAGCACTGTACGTCAGCTGTATAGCTACAGATATACTACTATAAGCATGTCGGTGACGCGAACGCACGAGATTTCACCCATCCAAAAAGTACCTAAGGCGAACAACACACTGCGCGTGCGCCAGTCAGAGCATGTCGGTGACGTGAACCCACAAGATTTTCCCCTACTAAAAAGTGCCTAACGCCGCTAAAGAAGTTTTCACTTCAAAAATTAGGAATCCATATGCTGCGTTGTATGTAGCTCATAGTAATGTTTTTGAAAATTAAAAAATGTTTATTACTATCCCAATGTGGTACTTAAATAACATCTAAGAAAAATGTAACTTTTCATAAAAACTAGTGTATATTAACTTTTCTTTTAACTTTATTTTTGGAAATCTTTAAAAAATTAACTTGATCAATGTCATTGATTGTTTGAGCCAAGTTCAAATAGTTAGGATAAAATTAATATATTTAGTTTGAAATAATATACATATACATTTAAAATATATATTTATATTATTCCAAAAAAATTATATAAGAAGATAATATCAATACACACACATATATGCTGTTCGCCTTAGACACTTTTTGGATGGGTGAAATCTCGTGCGTTCGCTACAGCTGACGTATATTGCTGTGAATATCTTATAAGTGAAATTGAATGGATTTAGTGAAAAGTTCAATGTGTACATACTGTGCATTGCTCGTTGCGATTCCGAGAATGGGCAATACATATTAATGGTTGCCGTTTATATTCCGCCTGGAAAATATATGAGACAGATACAACAATTTTTATTCGAAAATTTGATGATTTATACAAAAGAAGGTTCTGAAATACTCGAAAAAAGATTTGGCGAAAAATATGATAATGTACCGATGATTTTAAGTGGAGACTTCAATATTAACTTTGCAGATGATAAAAATCTACCACTAATTGAACTTCTAAATGAAACACTTAATTTAAATATGTCCAATGGTCGAAAACTCAGTGTTACAAAATATAAAACAACGATCGATGTGGTTTTTACACACACGCGATACTTAGATAAATTTGAATCAAAATTTTCCTTTCTTACTTTAGCTACCATGAGCCTATTGTATCTTTTTTAGAACAAAATGAAATAATTGAAAGTACAAAAAGTCTAAGTATTGTTGAAATTATATTGATGCAGACAATTAAAATAATGTTAAAAATCAAATACATTGAAATTTAAGTAAATACAAATACTATCCATAAATAATATGATTGTATATTAATTGTTATTTCAATTGAATTGTATTTATATTTTGTCATGATCTTGTACAGCCCGTAATTTGAATAATAAAAAACCATGCATTTAGTTGTTGCTCGGAGTGTCAATAGATGTGAAAACCAGATTGATGTTGATAATTTTAATTCAAACATTATGAAATTTCAAATTTTAATACTAAAAGCTCTAAGTTTTCATTTCTATCGGCAGTCTCTATAACTGCCAATTTTTTTAATTAACATATGATTTCCGCTGTTGAAAGTCATGATTTTTCTATTCGAATAACCAGTTTCCCGTAAAGTAATAATTTTATTTTCAGAAATGAATGTGTGGTAGAAAAGTAGCCTTAATTAAAAATAATTCATGTGTCTAGACTTAAAAAAAAAATACGGATTCATATAAGTTGGATATTTAGTAATTAAAAGCAATCTATATGTCTATAACACATAAAAATAAAAAAGTTATTTCTTATATAATAATGAAGTCAGAATATATTAGTATTCAGGATTGTATTCTGTTTTTTTTTTCACAGATAGTTCAACCTTATTCTTTTATATTAAATGAGGGTCACCTTATTCCATTTTCTCTCTTCTATGATAATTAATTATTATCTGATTAGAGTGTATAAGTATACAATTGATTATCTATATTTCTTCATTTAAGAGATTAATCCTAAAATTACTTTTTAAGTTTATGAAATATTATGACTTCATTAACTTTATTTTGTTGCGCAATAGTTAAAATAAATTAAACCGATCCTTAATTCATCCGAATTATTGAGACTAAATGGTATTAACATTTAAGAAAATTATAATTTTCATGGTAAAATAAAATGTAATATTAGCTCGTATTTCGTTCAATTAGAACAACTTTGAAATTTACTAGCCAAAAATATTCATACCCAATATTATTCTGAATGTAAGAAATGTTTATATTTAATATACCAAAATGAAAAAAAAAATTACGATTTCTGTTTTTTGAAAACGCGAATAATACCTCTTAGAAACTATTGAACGTTTTAAAACCTTTTTCACACAAGTGCACTTCACTTTTCTTCATTAAAGCATGATGAATCCCTTTTTAACACCCTTTTTATTAACTTCACTTGTATGTAACAGAATCTTTGAATTCAATTTTTACGCACTTTAAAAAGTCACATTAATTCGAATTTTTGCTCACCTGTCTAGGACCGATAACAATACAATAATTTAAAAATTTTGTTCCATTGTCTTGATCAAGATCACGAGGATTAACGATTTCTCATTTTCAGATCTCATCCCGCATCTGGCGACTAATTTCAGATCTTATTTCCAGATTTGGCGACTAAAAGATTGAGTTAACTTAGTTCGATTAACTATAAAAGGGTGTTTCTTAGTATTTTTAAACTATAATTTATTATTAATCGTGATCTGCATCAAATAGCATGCTAAGTCTTTATTTTTCTTTCATTTATAACTAAAATGCTCTAACAATGAGTTTAGGTGCAACTATTGCGCAGCTCACAACTTCCTAATGGAATAATTGTTTTTTTGACGGACTTTTTTTTTTTTTGTGCAAACTCTACTACTTATTTGTTACATGCATTGATATTCTTACTTTGAGAAACGTTTCGCTTCCACAAGCCACACCATACTCTACTCACTCTATTGCAAACTTCTTTGATGTCTTGCTGAGGTTGCAAAATCTGAACTTTCTAGCTGCAAAAGAAGTTTTGATAATAATCAGAAAACACAGCGAAATATACTACATTCAGCTTAACGGTAAAGCTGCGTGAGTAAACACCTTTAATGACGCACAATATCGCACCTCCAACAATCACATCTTTTACGCATGTATTTTTTCCCCTTGTTACATTTTTTTTTATTCTTGTGAAGCATTACATTCAATCTCATACATATTTGTGCTACTTCCATCCTCATTTGCACATGTTAGCCACACCTCCTAATCTCTGATTTGTGCTACATATTTTTGATTGTGCATGCTTTCCCATTCCAATCCCGGTTCATTTGAACAGTGATATTTCTGATCTGAAAAAATAAGCAAAATGTGTGAAGTCAATTTATAAATTCGAGTTTACACACTTCTCAGACGAAATAATATATATTTACATATATTTAACTTCACTGATGTGTTTTAAATTGATTTTTAATTTGACACTGAGTACCACTAACATTTTGCTGACGAAGCAACAAAAGTATTAGTACGTATTATTAAGATATTTTCTTCATTTATATACGTATACTACGCTTGCTAAAAGTCGGCAACATAAGATTAATAAGTATATTACAGAGCAAATAAGATCTAATCTTACAGAACAGCAATTCTTTTCTTTGTTGAAGTTATCTCAAATAATATAAAACTATTGGGGACTAGTAAATGCTCAAAGATGGGATTCGGAGGGTTCACCCCCTTTCTCTCACCATACATAACGTGACCATTTATTCTTTGACTCAAAACGGGACGTTATTTTGTTTAGGCCAATTAACAGGTACACGTATAAAAAAAACACTTTTTTAAAGTTATTTATTCAGAAAAAGTTAGCTTAAAAGTTACGAATTAAAAAATATACCTCAAATATTTGCTTTAATATAGCTGGTGAAGATTCTAAGTAAGGGGACTAGTAAATGCTCTCTTGGAACGTTTTTTTATATTCACCTTAATTATCAACATCACCTTTAGAACTGAAATTAGTAGCTGGGTTTTCTCAAATGTCCACAATTTGTTCATCATAGAAAATACTCTTTTTACTGTAGCATTTGTAGCGGTCAAACATAAAATATATTCAAATAAAATAGAAAAGTTTTCATGCTGTAGATTGTTGGCGTGAAAGTGTTTGAATACTTCCACATAACGAGTTTCCGTGGAAACATTTAGATCATTTTTATTCGGTTACTTTTTGAGATGTAATGTGGTTAGAAATTAATGAAAATTCGTCAAAAACTTCTGTATCTTAAAAACAGTCAATATACTCCTTTTCAATTAATACATCCAGAGATTTTTGAACGTCTTCCCATGCGGGGACCTTTTTTAAGTCTGCCCAATAAAATATCTCCATTACTTTGGTAAGAAAGCAAGTTCACTGCTCCAGATATTTACGGCTTAATTTATAAAATTCTGTAGCCGTCCTTTTCACAAACTCTTCATGTCTAAAAAGTACTATTATCTTTTGATTTCACATTAATTGACGGACCGTAAATAGAAGACACTGATTGGTCTGTTTCTGAGTCAAATTGTCGTTTAGTTGATTGATTTCTTTTGCAGCTTCAACTGCCGATACAGTCTGACCTTCAAGTTTCAATACAGCTTTCCGAACAGCGTTGTACGGTTTCCGTAAACGGGACAATTTTGCGTCCCAGAGTTCATTTCGGGGACACCGGGTATGTGTTAAAAAGGGACAGTCCCGCTCAAAACGGGACGTCTGGTCACATTAACCATACACCAACAAATTATTTTAACAATAAATTCTAGTTTAAGAAAACTAAAAAACACGCTTTTATACTGAATCGAACTAAAAAGTAAAAAAATAATTCTTAATATGAGAATAAAATGATTAACGAGAAAATTAATGTCATTGGGGTAAAAGCGTGGGGTGCTTTGTACTACATTTTTACGCTAACTCAGCTTTTCGGAATAGAAGTTAGAAATTATAACAATTGATACATTTATAGAACACCCCACGCTTTTACCCCAATGACATTAATTTTCTCTTCATCATTTTATTCTCATATAAAGAATTATTTTTACTTTTTAGTTCGATTCAGTATAAAAGCGTGTTTTTCAGTTTTTTTTAAACTATAATTTATTTTTCGTTTTTTAGTTCGATCTACAATAAAAGCGTGTTTTTTAGTTTTTTAAACTATCATTTATTCATTGTTGAATTTATCCTTGAGTTTGATATTTGAAGCTGGAATTACGTGGCTGCTGGAATTAGTCTTGCTCTTTAATGGATATTAATTAACGGGTCTGAAGTGTATTTATTCTCTCCATTTACGGGGCTTCGGATGAGTCCCGTATTGTTATATTAGATTCCGTCTCTTAGAGAACAGGTCAAACAAATAAAAGTGTGTTAAGAAGAAAAGTTCGAATTAAAATTTTTTTAATGTACCATGTTTTTTTGGTGGCGTGGCAGGAGCGGACACATAACATTTCGTGGGCTGAGCGAACACTTTGAAACGCATAGTGGTTTGAGCGGACATATCCCCTCTCCCCTCTTATAACAGATTCGATTACTGAATTACAAGGATAAATACATTTTTGCGAGTCAAATTTAATTACTTGTATTAAATTGTTAAGATGTTATAGTGCGAATACATTTTAAACATAGCGAAATGTAATAGAAATAAAAACTTTCAGAGAAATATTTAAAAATTAATAGTAAGTAACAATATAATGAAAGGTATGAACGAATTTCAGGAATTTTGTGGAAAACTGTATTTTAGAGTCAAATAAATATTAGAACAGGTGCAATAGCCATACAATTAATTAGTTTCATGAAAGGAAGTAAAAAGAAAAACAAGAAGTAAAAGATGCAAGGTTAGTTAGTATTTATTTACTTGTATTTATTTTTCTTTTATCTACTTGCATCTTTTGTATTTTACTTCTAGTATTTCTTTTTACTTCCTTTCATGAAACTAATTAAATGTATGCCTATTGCACCTGTTCTAATATTTATTTGACTCTAAAATACAGTTTTCCACAAAATTCCTGAAATTCGTTCATACTTTTCATTATATTGTTACTTACTATTAATTTTAATATTTCTGAGAAAGTTTTGATTTCTATTACATTTCGCTATGTTTAAAATGTATTCGCACTATAACATCTTAACAATTTAATACAAGTAATTAAATTTGACTGGCAAAAATGTATTTATCCTTGTAATTCAGCAATCGAATCTGTTATAAGAGGGGGGGGGGGATATGTCCGCTCAAACCACGATGAGTTTCAAAGTGTCCGCTCAGCCGACGAAATGTTATGTGTCCGCTTCTGCCACGCCACCGTTTTTTTCCTTACTAAAAAGTATAAAATCCCACCTTTTCTTTTTTTCCTCTCTTTTCACATTTTCATGCATTGTCATCCACTTCTGAGCTATGGTCCAAATTTCAAGTCTCTAGCTCATCAGAAAGTCACACAGTTTAAAATAAATTACAAAATTCCACCGGACAGACATAAAAGAAAGCGAGTTAATAAAAACCTGGTAATATTAAGGGTCAATCGTTTTTTCACCTTTTAAACGTATTGCTATAATGTTAATTCGTATAAAAAAAAAAAAATATTTAGCAGTTAGAACATAAATTATTTTTTTCACATGCACGAGCCTTTTTTTAAATTTTTATTTTCAGAAAAATGTTTATATTATGGTAAGATATTGCAGACACACACCCACCCACCACTTTCTCAGATACAGAACACTTTTTTGCTTGTTTTATTTCTATTAACCGCAAGTGCATTTTATACTTGCATATAATTAGTTTTTTAAATTCAAAACACTCGCTTTAGGTTTATACCTTATTCTTTTAGTCGCTAAATCTAGAAATAGTGTATGAAATTAGTCGCCAAATCTGAAAATGATATATGGAATTTGTCGCCAAATTTGAAAATAGTGTATGCAATAAGTCGCCAAATCTGGAAGTGGTTTATGGAATTATCGCCAAATCTGATTATCCTTATTCTTGACGATCCTGAAAAGGACAATGGAACAAAATTATGAAATTATTGTATTGTTATCAGTCCTTGACAAGTGTGCAAAATTTCGAATTGATCTGACCTTTTAAAGTGGGTAAAAATCGAGTTCCAAGATTCTGTTACATGCAAGTGAAACTTATAAAAGCGTGTTAAAAAAAGATAACGCCTTGGCGTTTTCTTCTACATACGTTTTTATATAGTAAAATCGCCACTGAATAAAATTAGTCTGTTTTCACCACATAAGCACTATTAATTGAAAAAAATTTGTTACAGTTTTATATATATATATTTTTTTCTAAGGGTTATAAAAAATTTCAAAAGGTAATTATAGATTGTAAATAAAATGTGCAGAAAATTGTTGAGGCATAGTATTACTTATTTGTGTTTAGATATCTAAAGAATATGATTGAAAGATTAAAGGAATTAGCGAAACAAACAGAATACAATTAATAGTTTTAATGATTTAAAAGTATTATCTATACTAGTAAAGGAAAGAATTTGTATGTGTTTGTAAGAGAGATATGGAATCGACCTGAACTTGGATGACATTTACCAGTACACTATTCCATGCGATTTCGACTCGACATAAGACTGCATCAATCATTGTAACTGGTGAATGAGGGCATGCCAGTATTTAGGCAACAAGTAACCAGATATTGCGAATAGGTGATAAATGTTGAGAATGGACTCGCCAGCGCAACATCAGGAAGGTAAGGTTATTTCAGCAATATGGAGTTATGCATTGTCTGGTTGAAAGAAAAGGTAAAACCACGGACCTAAACAAGTCAATAATTCAATGGTGATGGATTTGGGGCACTACCTCCAAATCTTGGGAGCCCTTGGTTTATTAGCAACGCGTCGTCCAAGTGTGTCCCAAATATTCCCTATCTGATTAAGATCAGGAGAGCACGCTGGCCACTCCACACGCTGTATTGTTTCAGCGTTAGTATTCAGCGAAAACATTAATTTAATAATCAATTAAATTAATGCTTGCTATTTTTTGCCCTGTTTTATTTATTTAAATATTCAATTCTCGATTCGTATTTTATTCAATATGCATGTGTACTTCCTTATAATTACTTTTTATTCTATATAGAGAATGGTTGGGTTTAATCAGTCATGTATTGGAAAAATTTATACAGCGAAATGTAGAGCAGAAAATGGACAAATAATTCTAATGTTTGCTATTTATATTTCACTAAATCAAAGTGTAGAGAAAATTATCGAATTCATTCACAAAAATTTAGTTACCTACATCGAAGCTCTTCGGCTCTTCTGAACAAATTATTTGTGATTTTAAGTGGGGATTTTGATGTAGATTTTTCAAAAAACAAATCAAAAACAGTTTATTTTTTAAAATCAAAATTCAATTTAATTATGTCAAATGATCCTAGAGAAAGCACGACAAAGTATGAAACAACGTTTGATGAATTTTTTTTTTTTAGATAATTAAATAATTTTGAATCTATAAAGTATGTATATATATATATATACAACATATTTCAGCTACCATAAACCTATTGTTTCTTTCTTAGAATACATATAATTCACAAATCGGATTGTATATTTTGCAAAAAATATTGCTTTATGAGTACAGACATATGAATAAATATAATTTAATGCGACAATACTAATATCCCCTTGATTTTATTCATCGAAATAATGCCTGAAATAACGTTAGAAAATGCACTTTTTTTGATAATTTATTGAAATGCGGTTTCCTCAGACAAAAAAATACTTCAAAGTATATATTAAATTCACTTAAGGGGGGGGGGCATCCATGTAACGGCCTGTTTTTTAAGCATTTTTAGAGAATTTGTTTTGACGGCCAGTAAAAACATAGAACTTATAAGTTTTTTTATCATTTACTTTTTGTATTTAAGTGTATGTATATCAATGTTTAGCCAAAAATATCCAATAGAACGTGAGTTATAGTGTTCAGAACACACCCGCCTCGAAAAAATAGACGCTCACTTCCTCCACGATTCCGGCTGATTCGCTTGTCTGAAATAAAAAAATTAACGGCGTTTTAATCTATAAGCTTAAATTCACAGAACGGACTATACTCTAATGAAAATATCAAAAATTGGAATTTTAGTAGACCTTTGAAGAAAAAGTTTTGAATTTTGTGGGGTTTTTTTTTGTTATGGCTTTTGATATAAAAAATTTAAAAAAATTTTGAATTTTGGAATGATTGTAGTTCATTTGGTATGTATATATGTGCTGAGCCATATTCTTAAGCCTACCTCTTAAATTTAAAGTTATTCGGTCAAACCATTCTTGAGACATGATGGAGGAAAATTTCAAAAACACAGTTTTGAGAAAAGCGCGTTTAAAGTTTCAAGTCCGATTAAAACAATGAAAATCTTAATGTATCTTAAGTCGGCGATTCCTGGTGACGAAGACTAAAACAATTTCGATGAAATATTCAATAACTATAGATATTTCCTTTTACACCTCTACTAACTTGTTTATACTTGTATAAACGTATATTTGCATATAAGGGTCATTGGTATCACGCCAACTGTACACAATAGGCGCTCCAACTCAGCGCTCCGAACAGCTGCTCTTCTAAACACTTGCTTCTTTATAACGACTTCGAATTATAAAAAAATCCCCTTACCACTATATTCTAGACATGTTAAGCAAGCAATTTATGAAAAAAATTTTTTTTTTTTTTGGATTTTTTTAAACCCCATTATATGGGTGAACATTATATCAACCATTATATCAACTGAATTACATTCTAAATTTTCAAGCAACATTACTTCTTTATTGTTGTGTGCGCTGGGTTTCAAAAAGAAGACCACTCGCGAGATTTTACGCTTGACCACGTTTTCTAAACTGTTATTAATGTAGTTAATAAATAAGATAAGAAAAATGCTGATTATTTCAAAAATACTTTTTCAATTTCCCTTCAAGATGTTAATTATTACCTACCTGAAATCCAACCCAATACTATTGACCTACAGCACCATTTTGAACTGAAAAGCAAATATATAACGAACTTGTTTCAACTGCAAGTGATCCGAAATATAAAGGGTTATCAGGAATGAATGACCCGATTACAAAATTCAATACCTCCCAGATAAATAATCAGAAATTGATAATTAATATGACATTGTAAAGAAAAAACATGAAACTTTGAGTTTGTAACATTGTTTTTATCCAATAAGTGGCAGCAGCATTGTTGTAATCAAGATGTTTTTGAAATCGTAAGCAGAAGTGGAAAAATGGCGTCATAGAGGGAGAAGGCGTTTTGTGTGCTCTCGTTTGCAAAATGTCAGTCAGAAATCACGATTCAGCGTGCATTTCGGAGAAAGTACTATAAGACATCTAAGAGTATAAGAAGATGGTATAAACTTTTCCAGGAAACTGGATGCCTGTGTTAAAATAGGCAAAATTCCAGGGCGACCAGGTTGTTCGCCAGAAAACGTTGAAAGAGTGCGAGAGGGGGGGGGGGACTTATATTAGCAGTCCAAAGAAACCGACGGTTCGTGCTAGTCATGAATTTATGTTACCTCAGTCTACCATAAGGACTGTGTTGAGAAAAAAATTGCATTTTTAGCCGTACAAATTGAAAATCGTGCAAGCATTGAACGACAGTGATGAGTAGCAATTGCTGCCTTTACATGGATCTATGCAAAACGATCATTTTTTAAATCAATTTGTGGTTTTCTTAAATCCATGTGATCGTAATAAATTAAACGAGAGGCTCTCATGAAGTTGATAGCAAAGAGGTATCTTTTGGTAGACAACTAAGTTTATTTTTACAGTATAATTTTTAAATTAATCTACTTTTTTACATAAACCGCTTTCTACAACGCATATCTTTTGCTCGCCTCGTTACACGTCTGTTCTGTTTCTTTTCAACAACTCCATTCATCTTTGTGTACAACCGCTCGCTTCACATAGCGGGCGCTAGAGGGCGCAACACAACTCGTACTTCAAAAAACGTTACGTACAAAAATTAATATTTTATCTTTACAATGGCATGTTAATTTTCATTTTCTGTTTATTCATCTGAGAATTTTTTTTATTTTGTAATCGGGTCATTCATTCCTGATAACTCTTCAAATTGAATTTTGGTAATTTGTACCAACAAGCAATTTTCTAAATTTATACGATTTGATTGTCAGATATTAATGTAGGTTTGGATCAACATATGTTCCTGGATAAATGTTTTCCTGTTATGAATATCATCATCATCATATCCGGCAAGACAGCCCCTCGTGGGCCAGTGCCTTCCTTTGAAGTTTCCTCCACAGTGACGTCTCATTCACCTTCGTTCTCCAGGTTTTCTCATTTATTGTCTTAAGAGATCATATTGCCTCTGAGTCTGCCCATCTCAGCCTTGGTCTTCCACGCTTCCAAATCCCAGTGACTTTGAACTGTAGTATCTTTTTGACAATGTTATCATCTGGCATTAGAATTATTAGGCCATCCAATTCATTCTACTTATTTATACGCGTTTAATGATGTCAGGTTGGTTATAAAATCTATATAATTCAAAATTGTATTTTCTTCTCCAGCTATTGTTTTCGTTTACATCTCCAAGTATACTTCCAAGTCTTTTTCTTTCAGAGGATGCTATTTGATTTTCTTCCGTTTTTTTGTTATTGTCCAAGTCGCAGATGCGTATGTTAGAACTGATCTAATAAGAGTTTGTAAATTTTAAATTTTGTGTTTCTTGAAAGAAATTTTAGACTTCAAAAACCTCCTCAACCTTATTTGTCAAGTTTTATCGACCAGTATAATTATGTATATTTTACATAATTATGAATGTAATAAAATCAAAATATCCCTAAAAGTAACTGATATGCACCTAAAACAACTTAATTTTGTTAACATCTTCAAGAACTAATTCTAGTAGATGACGCGGTAAAAGAAAAAAAAAACTACAAATTCAAACGCCACATTTAGAGAATACTTACTGTTTAATAATTATTTAGAATTAAATATGTTTCAATTTACACCATTTTACTCTGTATCTAACCTAACTGATTGAACCTGTAAAAAGTTTATTGCCAATAAAATGTAAGTTTGATTAATTATTATATTTCTTTTAAATTTCCACTACGAAGACATGAACAAAAAATGTAGTATTTGCGTAAAAATTCCATGAGAATAAGCGTAAGAAGTAACCTTTTTTTCACCTTTTCAAAATTTTATGTTTTTTGGAGAAATATGGAAGTGGCACGCATAATTTTTTTTATCTGATAGTGGAACTCTTCTCAAAAAGGTTGGCCAGCCCTGCTGCAGACTATGAATGGTTTGTCTTAAGTCAGTAACCTTAAGAAATGTTTCCGTGATTTTCACAAAATCTATGAGCTCCCCAATTTTTTGAGCAGTGTATTTTATACCAATATGGGAAAACGTATTAATATGTAATAAAGTATTAGTATATGATAAAATTTAAAGTTTTGGCGTTTAAATTCATTCAATTCAAGCCTCGTCGGATGCTATATTTTGCCTTGATTAAATTTTGTCGAGAGTACTAGTACCAAATTGATACTCAAAGGATCTTTAACATGCCACCATGAAAATATCCTTTGAGTATCGATGACAAGATCCTTAATTATAAAGATCCTTTCATCACACATGTCTTATGACATGCGTGACTATATAAGGTTTCACATCCAAAAAATATATCGACTCCAACCGGGGTCAAACCCGTAAGCTTGGAATTTTGAATGATTGTAACGTTTTGACTCTTGCCCTTTGTTAGAATTAAATACTTAAAATAATTTAAGAATACCTTAAGTAGAATGATAAAAATAATATTTTGAAAATTTAAAAATGCATGAGTGCAAGAAAAGGAGCTGCAAAAACAATGCAGAGATTCGTCGTCTCATTCATTTCCGGTACTGAAAGAATAAAAATTATACTGTTGTACAGTAGTGTGAAATATCGTTTATTGACTTCCTGAAGTTGTATTTTATAAGAATGAAAAGAAATTCACAGTATAAATGTATTCTTCATTTCAGTTACAACGTTTTGATGTACATTAAAAAAGTTTTACAACTCAATCACATTGTCATTGACTCCTTTGTGTGGCCCAGACGTTAAAGGAAACAAATATCGCATAAAATAATGTAAAATATATAAAATTAAAACATCATTAGTATAATTAAGACATCAATTACTAAAAATTAAACTCAAAATGATTTTTTTTTTTTTTGAAAATTTGTTTAATAATTTGTTTTACTTCAGCACACAAATCAGCGAAAAACATTTATCACACGGTGTCACCCTGAGAATATTTTAATTTAATTGACGGATTAAATGCAATATAAAGTACTGAAATTTTTTTATCATATAAATATTGGATTGTAATAAAATGTCCATCGTAAGTAATATATAACTGATTTAATAAATTTTTACACTCAAGGAAAATTAAAATAAACTAACTACCGTAAATCCGGTGTATATCGCGCTTTTTAACAAACAAAAAAAATAAGATCGAAATTTACGGGTACGCGTTACACGCCAGGTTATAAAAGGGAGACCTTTGAAGGTAAAAAAAAGATGATCATAGAAAAAAAAAATTTGAAATCTACCATAGATCGAAATACTGTTTATTTAAGGCTGTTTTCATCGTATACTTTTTTACGAGAGCTTGAACTTAACGCGAAGAACATTTTCGGACAAAAAAAAAATGTTTCAATTTTTGTAAAAATTTGACTTTGTAACTCATACATTTGTTTATAACCGGGTGGGTATTAAGTCGATCGCGATCGACCGGTGGACAGCCAAGACATTTGGGGGTGACCGCCTTCACTAAGACCTAATAATCGTTCCATCATACGAAGGTCAGGAAATACCGTATTTATTCGAATCTAAGCCACCATCGATTCTAAGCCGCACCCCAAAATTCTCTACAAAATTTTGTGAAAATTTAAAAATAGTTCTCAAATATGGTTTATCGAAATCCAATTTTACGAAAATTAAAATAAATTTAAAAGGAAAACTAAAAGAAGTGAATAAATTAAAATAAATTCAATGATAAGAGAAAATTTCGCTGAATAGAAAATGTACTTCGCTATTTGGAGGCTATTTTACGAAGAAAATCGTAAAATGTTCTTGGTTCTAGCGATAAAAGTTCGCGAAGTAGAGAAATTCATAAAATAGAGGTTCGTAAAATGGAGGTCCAACTGTATTGCAACTTTCTTTTAGCTCACTACACATACGCCACCGGATGGACCGCAACACCTTGAAAAAATTAGAAGTAGCCCTTACCCTGGAAAAGTCTGCCCATTCCTGGTTTATAACATAGTGTTCTTAAAATTTAAAAATATTTCATAAATGATTAGTTTTTCCTTTTAACATGAAAAGGGATAGCTCATTTAGCATTATAGTACAGGTGAAAAATGCGAAACACATTTTATAAAAAAAAATATCTGTCAACTCTATAAAAATGAGTAGTATGATAAAATATGCCACTCTCTCTACAACAGGGGTCGGCAACCTATGGAACTCTGCACTACACAAATTTGAAAATTTTTTAATGGATGGAGTTTTTGATAAATTTGTAATGATCCTTATTTGACAACATCTTCAGATTCATGGACATTTACGGAATTACGAAAAAATCTGCAAGATAACTCTAAAGATAAATTTACAGCTATTTTGTAAGTTATTGAATGCTATTGCTGAAAAGTTTTAGTTGCTTGAAGAGAGAAAATTGCATTACTATGCTATCCATTTTTAGTTCTACATATCTGTTAGTAAAAAATCTTTCCTCATATGAAAAATATTTCGAGCCCACAATGATATTGTTTAACAACTGGATGCTCATAATCGTGTCAAATTGAAAGTTACAAATTGCACCCTTGATTTTGCGATACTAAAATAGAGAGATGCAGGCACTAGGTTCGCATAAAAATTTTATTATTATTTTTTTTAACTATGATGTAGGGACTAGCTTAAACATAAGTGGTACTATTTTGCAAAGAACTGCCCAACTCCTTGCCTTCGCCGATGATATAGATATCTGTCGCGAATCCTCGCCTCGAGCCTTCGCAATTTGTATTCTTTTAAATCATTATTTATTTTTCTCCGTTGCAGTTGAATGGCAACGCATTTTGTATCGCGAGAAACCACGAGAAAAGTTTTGTTATTAGTCATTATTGACTACAAATAGTAGTCAATAAAGCTTCTATTTGTAATCTACGGTCTTCTCGAGCTCGTTCTTTAAGTGGAATTTTCTTCTTTGAACCTTTTATATTACTAATTGAATTTTTCTATGAAATAGATCAACCAAAGGACCTTCAAAATCCTCTCGCCCCGATGTGAATTAAGATAAGCTTGACTATTATATTATTCGAAGTTAAGCTTAAGATTTAATTATTAACAATACTATTGGTAGATCAAAAAGCTCTGTTATCAACGCTTTTGTAATGCTTGAGAGTGCGGCAAAAGGAGATGGGATTTGTTATTAATGCAGACAAAACGAAGTTTTTTGATTTCGACTAATAAATCTCCGGATTTGTCTCATTTGAAGATAGTTAACTATACTTTTGAAACTGTAAAACAATTTACTTACTTAGGAACTCAGGTCTCATGTAGCGACGATCTGAAAACTGAAATAGAAATAGAAATTTGTTTGGCTAATAGAAGTTTTCATGGCTTCAGAAACCAATTCAAGTCTAAGTTTATTTCTATGAACGCCACGTTGAGCGTATGTAAAACTTTAATTGCTCTGT
>BMAO01005420.1:0-51215 GCA_019973975.1 Trichonephila clavata
AAAAATTACCGTCCCATCAGTCTCATATACTTTGCTCAGACTACTTAAGAATTTATACTTTTCCGACGCCTGAATCAACACTGCGCTGCTGCTAATTTACCGATACCTCAGCAGTGCGGTTTTCGACCCAAATGCTCGACAGTTTGTCGTAGTCTCTCACTACCCCTATGATTATTAACTCCCCTTTGCATATTATCTAAATTTGGGTATGTTGGATTCATAATTAAATAGTCTTTAATTAATATTTGTGTGTTTCTCTATTAAGAAAGGTCAATAAATAATATTGATTACAGTGGAGTGCGAGAAGAACCCTATTATGAACGACGGAATACTAACTGAAACCACGGAGAATAACGTATACAATCAAACTACGCATTTATATCTAATTTATGAAAATAACTGACCTGATACCTTTTTAAGGCAGGTTTCTCTAATACTGGATTGTTCTAAGGAGCGGCTTCAATCCTTGATATCTTCAGTTCCGTCCCGAACCGAATTAATGAACCTTTTTCAATAGCTTTCCTCAGGCGAATATACTTCCACTAGTTAAACTAATCTCTCATAATCACATTCTTAATCAACCTCGTAGTCATCCTCGCTCTCTTCATTTCATTTCTCCCTTTTATATCTTTTTCGAACTCGCTAAATCCGAAACTATCTTGTTTGCATAAGTCACACCCTTGGCTCTCGGCGGAGATTAAAGACTTTATTTATTTTAACCAAAGATTTGAGAGAAGGTTAGTGAAACGCGTAAGCACCCGTCACAAGTTCATCAACTGCTCAGAGTAACGGAGTTGATTCATAGTGGCTTCGGCAAGTTTGAGGCTACGGGTATACTTTTTCTGGACGTAGCCAAAGCCTTTGACAAAATTTGGCACGATGGCTTAATAATCAAGCTCATACGACTTGATTTTCCGTCTCCCCTGATCAAGGTCATTCATAACTTCCTCTCCGCGCGCTCATTCAGAGTGAGAGTAGAAAAAACGCTCTCCTCCCCTCGACCAATCAGAAGCGGCATCCCACAGGGGTCATTGATCTCTCCGCTGCTGTTCAACTTGTATGTAAATGATATCCCGCAAGCTAATCTCGTCCATTTAGCAATGTATGCGGACGATACTGCCATTATTTCACAAGATTAGATATCACCACGGAGAATCTCTTATCTTCAACATTACGTCTCTTTGCTTGAGCTCTGGCTCACGGACTGGAAAATTAAGGCAGGCACGTTTGGAGGCATTAACTTTATGTTCACGAGGCGAAACCAATTACCAGTGGGCCTAACCCCTGTCACCATTTTCGGCCAACCCGTCCCCTGGGTAAATGTTTACAGATACCTAGGGTTGTTTCTAGACGAAAAATTAACTTTTGCCCATCACATCGAACAGGCTCGCCGAAAGGCGAACATTGTTCATAGTATGCTGAAGCAGCTTCTCTCTAAAAAGAGCAAATTAGCGATCAGGCACAAGGTTTTGCTCTTTAACTCAATCATTAGACTGATCATGCTATACGGTTCTCCCATCTGGGGTACCGCCGGCATGTATCACATCCGTAAACTGCACACACTTTCTAACTCTATTTTGAGACATATTGTGAATGCTCCCTGGTATGTCAGAAATGCATTCATTTACCGCGATCTAAAAGTTCAACCCACTCTTCCTTACATTCAAAATATTTC
The DNA here is from genome assembly GCA_019973975.1 of Trichonephila clavata. Taxonomy (NCBI): domain Eukaryota; kingdom Metazoa; phylum Arthropoda; class Arachnida; order Araneae; family Nephilidae; genus Trichonephila; species Trichonephila clavata. The sequence continues at coordinate 1,676 of BMAO01005420.1, forward strand.
AAAACGTTTCTTGTGGTATTTTATCAAAGTTCCTAACGAACTCAAACAAAACCAGCCTGCCTATGACCCGGCAGTGCCTTCCTCGCTCAAAAGCCCAAGAGCTCTTCACGACCAGCATTTCGGGAATTTCCCCTTCGCCAAACGGCTTAGGGTGTAATTTACTAGAAATGCATTGGGAACTTTTATTATTTCTTTATTTTTAAATTTTATTATAACACTACACTTGATTACAGGAGTGAGTGGGGAGTTAAACGTTAAGAACGAAGTAATAATTATAGTAAAACCGTGACTCCCAGCACGGCGCTATTTTCTGAGGCATGATCCGGCGCGGTCATAAATCAAGAGGGTTTCCCCTTCGATTCAACTTTGCGCTTGGATTAACTTCGGCCTTTTTCCCGGGCCACCAGATGGTAGCACGGGAATTGCTATTATTTATTTCTGTCCCTAATCTCTTATTTATTTATGCATTTTGTAAATGGCTTCATTCCCTCATTTTTTAATTCTCTCTTCATCGCGAGCAAACACGGCGCCCGTTCGCGATGTTCCTTTTTTCTAAATCATAGCTTTTTGCCGGCATTTGAAAAAGTTGGTTCCAAATAAAAATACTTTTTTTCAAAATTACTTTACTTTTTCCCATAGCTTTTCTTTACTCTGGTTTTCTTACAACGTACGTTGTTCGAAACCATCTGTTCCGGCCGTTCACTTTTCCACCGAACATGCCATCTGTTTTCCACGCCTACCGATAGGATTGAGTGGCTCCGCCAATCAAATCACTGAGAGGCTTTGCCCGCACAGGGAAAACTATCGAAGGGGCCAATCGTATTAAGGCGAACGGACTTCGTCCACTAGCTATCTCTAGCAGGCGTAATGCCACTGCCCATTAACCCTCTGAGTGTTCGTCCTTGTCCTGAAAAATCATTCCGAAAGCGTTTACTTATTTTTTGAGAATTCCTTCGAAAGTGCAACACATTTAATTCCTTTCCCCTTTAAAGAACGCGGGAGGTCTACAGGGGAAGATTTTATTACTCAGTTCGGCCTCTTTGTTGCTTTAAAACCGGGATAAAACTCGTTCACAGCTGTGACGTTGCCTTGTGCGAATTTTGGGAGGAAAAAGCGGGTCCACGTGGTTGTTTGATCGGTTAGGTCACAATAAAAGTGAAGAGTTAAAAAAAAAAATTAACTCGAAAGAAAGAAACTTGTTACAAAAGTTGAAAAATACACTTGTTTACTTTAAACAAAACAAAATTTAAAAAAATTAATTTAAGAAAAATAAACTATTTTGGACTAACGATTTGAGCCAGGAAAAAGTACCTTGTACTTATTATGGAATATGAGACTAAGAAAACACAAATACATCGTAATGTTTTTTTAAAAAGTAACTATGTAAAAAAGAGTAAAAGTGACCATCTCTCTCTCTCTTTTTAAACAATAAGAGAATATATAAAGTATCGTTACATACGACGATTATGTTTATGAAATGAAATCAATCTTCCTCTATTCAATTATATTTTAAATTTAAAGTAACATAAAGAGGGATTTCAATACTTTTAATTTATATATATTTTAATCCTATAAATGATGTTTTTATGTTAAATTAATTTTTCGGAAAAAATCTAAATTTTATTTCATAGTCAAACAACTTGTACTAAGCAAAAATACCTTCTTTACATAGGCATTTGTGACGGAGCAAAAAGCAAATTTAGTCAAATTTTTTATTTTTATTTTAATGGGAATATTTTTTTCTTCAAAATGTAAAAGTATTTCTAACCATTTTCTATTAAAATTTAATTTTTATTTTTCTGTTTCTTTAGTGTTAAACGGAAAATTCACCGATAAATACAACTTTCACACAATTCAATCATTACAAATTCTAATGAGAGAAAAACTTCTCCCAATTAATTTTGTCTTTCAAAACAGTACACTTAAAACAATTTTGCTCAGTGAAGCTAACCGACAATTCCGCAGTGTATTCATATTAATTTTTTTTTTTTAAGAAAATAACATTCAGAGAAATGCTGTATTTAATTTTTTGAGTATAAAAAAAATAATGCCTGCTGTGGAAAAGACAGAGAATGAGATGTGATGTATGTTTTGAAAGAATGTTTTCGTACATGTAGAGTATTTTTGAAAATTTAAATATCACCAAAGCTGATCATATGATTGTAAATGATTCTTATTTTAGAATGTGAGCTGTGGGGTATCAAAATAAAACATTTTACTTTTAAATAGCCAAGGAGTTTATACTCAATATCCTCTTCAAAAAATTGCTTACAACTTTCATTCAAATTGTAAAGAAACTGAAATATAAATATCCGACTTACTCCAGTCAAAAATATTCATATTATGTGAAAATACTGTTCCTCCACTTATTTAAGTACATTTATAAGCTATAGCCCAAAGCAATATTTTATTTTTATAAACGAGGCACAAAAATTCAGTTATAAAAATATATTTTTCATTTTAGAACATATAAACCGTACACGGATTGTAAGACCATTTCTAAAATACTGAGAGTTTTTAGAGGAACAAAAACATATAATTTTGGGTAGTTCAAAATTTTAATATAATACGCAAATTTATATATTATTAAGCAAATACGTTTGACAAGAAAAAAGTAATTTATTTAAATCTTGTATTGCATGAATAAAATATAAATCAAAGATCTTTCTGAAATAAACACAATTGAAGGGAAAATGTTTAATTTGCAATTGAAAGCATATAAACGTTTCGGTTAGAGGTATCCCCGAAGTGACGCAATCCTATTCGGTAAAAAATAAAACTTATTGCTGGAATCATACAATTTCCTAATGAATGGGTGAATCCGAATATTGTTTTCATGTAAACTGGACGGAAATGGCTAAATAGGAACATTTAATAATTTGCAAAAATTAAAATTAACCGTTATAGTTTATATAATTTCTTAAGATTACAAAAGGTGTATTTCGGAAGCATAAGTTTTAATAGGAGTACGGCTTACGAAAAGTAGAGCAAATATATCTGAAGGACTATGGTTTGTTACCGTAAATATTGTGAAACACAACAAAGTATATTGGAAATCAATTCCTCAATTCGTGTTAATAAAAATGTATGAAAAAACTGCAAGACTTATTTTTGTAATTGTAATTATTATAATTTTTCATTCCTGTGTTTTAGCTTCTCAGTATTGCTTCTACTTAAAAATTTATTGTATATTCATCAAATATTTCAGCATAATTTTTGCTCTTAACATACAGTTTTAACCGAAATGCATTAAAATGCTTAAGATTCTTATGTTAAAATTTTAATTTAATATTTTATTCGAAGAATTGTTAGTACTTATGGTAAATAATTTTTAACTGAGTATGTGCACGATACATAAATATTTTTTTCTGAAATTTCAAATACAATTTATAATATAAAATTCCTAGTTTTGTATGAAAATCTGGATATTTTCTGAATGTTAATTATAATAGATATCCAGATTTTAATTACCTGTTATTCAGTTAGCTTTAAAAAAATAAATATTTAGAAATTTTGCATGAACAAATATGTTTAAAAAAATTTAAAATTGATCTTTATATTTATTTATTTTTTTATTTACTTTTTTTTTAACATTTATAAGCCCCGTGCACCACCGAACGTATAAAACGGGGGTAAACAACACAGACAGAAGAAAGGATTACAACACAAACATCCATGCCTTCTCCGGGATTCGAACCCAGTCCCTGCGGCACCGCAGTCAGCTTCACTGACCACTATACCGGATGGGCGGCTTTATATTTATTTATATGCGTAAATGTCAACTGTAAATGCATCCGAATATTTTTAATTACTATTTATTCAAATATTCAAGGTTAAAAAAATGAATTGGTATAAAAAACCCCTCATTCATGTTTTCTCTGAAGTAAACTGAAACTCAAGCATTTTTTTTTAATTCAAATATAATTTGGTGTATTGTAACAATACGCGCCCTGAACATCTAGGCTTTAAAATTTAAAAAAAAACAATGGATCTGAATTAGTTTTTCCATTATTATTTTTATGAAAGCTTAAGAATTTTTTACAAATAATTTGATGCAAAAGTTTAGAAATTATTCATTTTTAGTAGTTGGAAAGTTTAAAAGGTTTTAAATTTTGAAGCGTTCGGTTTCTTATTAACTTTTTTGACACCTTATAATGAAATAATCATGGTTGAAAAACTGAAAACATTGGTTAAGAGAAGAAAAATGAAGCAATTAAATATAGTTCTAGATATTATATAGAGATTTATATAGTTTAAAAACTTAATTTTCCGTTTCATCATTTTAAGATGAAGAAAATAATACGAGTTAATCAAGCAAAGAGAATATACTTAAAAAGTTATTTGTCCAACTATATAAAATAGCAGATTACAGTCCCAACTTATTAAAACTTCAAATTAATATAAAATCAAAAGTGAGTTGTATAATATTTTATTTATGCGTTGGAACATTTTTCAAAACTTGAAAAAAAAAAGTTAAATTGCTAAAAGTACAAAAAGAATTTATTTAATTCAAACGCAATAATATCTCAAATGAAGCTAAATTACAAGCACTAACTTATAGTTCGTTCACTAAGGGGTCTAAAGAAATTCTTCCCAACTTTTTTACGATTGCTTCAGGGTCAAAACGCAGGGTTCCCCGAGAGCAATAAAACTTCCTGTCAGTGACCATTGTGTCGTCGCAACCCTCCCTAATTATCTTTCATGGTGTTAAACCATAAAAGAGGGGAAAGGATTTCAGAAAAACACGGCCTACCCGCTTTTGAAGCACTCTCTTGAAGTCAGAAAAAGACGTGTGGTGCGTTTTCGAAGCATCTCTAGACGTGCGGAAAAAGACGTTCAAACCGCTAAGAGGGTTAAATAAATAATTCCAAATACTTTTATTATTTTTTATCGATATTTATCTTAAACACCTGGAAGCAGTAGAATTAATATACATGTATATATATTCACAATGTGATTTTTAAAATTTAAAACTAAGGTGCATTGCAGGGAAAAATGGAGATCAGTGAACGGGGATATCATATTTTTCCAACTATAAAACAAGTAAAAAACTGCTCACTTATAAAAAAATAATTCGCATTTTTCACTTGAGGATTGAATATATATTCTTTTTGAGCAGTACAAAAATGGTTTTGGGGGTCAAAAATTCATTAAAAAAATCCAACATAGAAGGGGGAATCTATATCAAGTGCACTGCAGACCATTAAAATTGTAACACAAAGATACAAACGTCAAGTGAGAATGAGAGTTATATCAACGCCGCACTATAAAGCAGCACGAAGGTTATTGGCGATGAACTTCATTATTTTAAACCTCAGTCAAGTGACGAGGACGACAGAGCTGACACCTCCCTTTCCAAACTACTTCACCACTTTGGGCTCGACAGATTTATCGAGCGTGAGTCTCCTCTACACGGTGGGTCTTCAGTGGCACTAGGACTCGAATCCGCGACATGCCGACCACGAGTTCGTAACCATAATCACTAGGATCCAGTACTATTCCTCTAAAATCCTGGACAAAGACCACTATGGAGGTGGCTGCAAGGACGTCTTAAAACTTCTTGAGGCCCTGGGCCCTTATTCAAATGTAGGCTCTGGACCCCTACACAAATGTAGACCCCACCTATGACTCTTAAAAGTAGACAGTACACAGCATGCGTTATCAAATAATTCGTAGAAACAATAACCTGAAACAAATAAATGCGCATGATTTACAATCGCACAAACCGGCTCGACCGATTTCCGCTTTTTGACAACATGAATAATGATGGTATACGGTGGTAAGCCTAAGCCTATACATGGACGATGGTCATCACATGTTGCCAATTGACATATTGTCCCAAATTCCCAGATTTTCGGAGAATACAACCGTGAATAACATTTAACCGTTGAAATTATTCGAATTATAATATTAAGGTTGAGTCGAGAACGAAACGAGGCCCCTGTTGTGGCTGAGGCCCTGGGCCTATTTGGCCTATGCCTTAAGACGTCCATGGGTGGCTGTATTATGGTCTGGGGTTGAACGGAGGCACAGAAATGCACGTCTTTCACCGAAGCCTTTTATTGTTCAAAGGTGAAGTTGCAATGTATTTTGAAATGAAATTTTTACTCGTAATATTCGTAATTCCCCCGTTTTGGTCTTCTTACTGAGTTAAAATAATTTCTTCGTTTGCATTTTTCGATGATTTAAATAACCATCCTGGCGGGGGGGGGGGGGAATGTTTCATGTATTGTATCAAAGTATTGCCAAAATGTATAGAGAATGTTCTGGAGACAATAATGATTGTAGTAATTTTTTTTATGATAAACCAATGTCCAAAGAAAATAGTTGTAGTAAATCTAGAAATGAAATTAGTGAAAAAAGTGATACTAACTGTAATGGTGAACCAGGTTCTTCTAATTCTAGCTCTAATGCCATGTAATAATAATAAATTCTACAGAAATAATAATAAATAAAATTTCTATGTTAATTGTAAGCATTAAAATTTGAGGTCATTGGTTTCATAATAAGAATAAAAATTTAAGCTTATACTGATACCAGCAATTTTATATTATTCGGAATTAACATTCCTATCTTTGAATGTATTTATTCAAGATTAAAATTATTAAATTTATCAGTGACAGGATATCATTAATAAAGAAAACAATTTCCTTAGTTATTATAAAAAGACAATTTTATTTTACTGGAAAAGCATAATTCACACACACAAATAAGTTTTAATTAAAAAAAAGCCTTCATCACCAAAGAGAAAAAATTCTTTCGAGCTCCAATGAGACGAATGAGAACTATTTATAGCAGCCGATCACGTGTTCATATTCAATTCAGCCGGTTGCTGCCACATATTTAAAAATAGTTTCTAAAGCAGTTAGACAAGTGTACACGCATTAATTTTAGTATTTTTAATTTAAAACTTTTGAATAAAAATTATTCAAAAAATTACCTGTAAAAAAAAATAATTAAGTATATTCAACGCTTATTTTATTTCTTTTTATCATACGTTATTTCAGCGAGTTTTTTCCTTTAAATTATTCTCGTACGAAAGTAAGACAAATTCATTGGTCTAGTTTTATGATAGCAAATTTTCATAATAAGAATAGTTGAAAGATAAGGTGAAAGCGGAAACAGGTATCACAGGAATGTATTAGTGTATGTTGCGCAACAGCAGTGGAGTCATATGAATTTAAAATTGAATACAGCAAAATATTGTTGCTGACCATCAACCAATAAAAAAAATTCTTTAGATGTATTCATAAAAAATTTTAAATGCACTTTTCCAATTTATTCAAAACATACTTTAAAGAAAAGCCAAACAAAATTTTTCATTTAAAATTCAACTTTTACAGTTTATTATTCTTAAGGCGTAAAATTCCGTACAGGATGCAGGGTTTAGTTTCGATATGTTTATAATATTTAATGATAAAATTATTGTTTAGCAATAATATGTAATCAGAAAATAGATGTTTAAATACAATTTATTAATAATTTATCATTTTACTACAATATTTAATAATTAAAATAAACATTTAAAGAAAAGAATAAATGTTTAGTTTTGTTTTATTATCAATAAGCGATTATAACCCAGTTGTTGAAAATATATTATTATTTTACTTATTTATTGTTCTGATGGCAACATTAGTTATAAAACTGCAATGCTATTTCTTTTTTCTATGAGTGGCAATAATGAATATAACTTTTCTTTTTTTGTGAATGACAGCATAGTTGTTTTAAGTTTGTTCGATTGTTATAAAAAGAGAATGTCTGAATTAAGTTTTTCAGTAATCTTTGAAAAGATTATTTCTCTCTTTAGCTGAAATTATTAGCTACGGTAGTTAGTTGAATTTTAATTAAAACCACTTCCACTCTTAGAAGTGCGGGGGGAAAAGTAATTTGGCTTCCGTACAACTATTTTGGAAAGCAAAGAACATTAGTTTAGATTGAAGCTGTACCACAAGTTATATATATATATATATATAATGCTTTATCGATAAATACATAATCATGACTGTAATTAAAACCATATAATTTTCAGTTAAAAATATTAACATCAAGACAAATTGAACATAAGTACATTAAATAAATTAAAAATTGAAAATTTATATAAGATTATACAATTAAAATGGAAGAATAAAAATCCAAACCCAAAGGACTTACATATGTAATGAAATATTTAGACATAAAATAAGAGCCCTACAACACTTCACATTGAAAAAAAAATGGATCAAATAAAAAACATTAAAGACGTTCGAATCATCCTAATTACAGAATTTATACACTGGTGAAATTCTGAGAAAGCCTTGAATCGATTTCAGTTTGAAAGAAGTAATTTTAAGGATCTTTCAAACTAAAAAAAAAAGGAACGAAAATTCTAACGAGAATATCTAGCTTTGAAAATCAATAATAAAAAATCATATACGAACAAAATTGCTACAATTATGATTTTAAACACTCTCAACATTACTTTATTCCTTATTTAAAAATTCTTTATTTTTTTTTTCAAAGGATCTAAGATGTTTTGTCTTTCATTGTATAAGTGAAATATCGAATTCCAAAGCTCTGACTTTTTTCACAGATATCATTTGAACTTTGACAAGCATTTTGATACAATGGTTTGGCAACAGATAAACGATAGTTTTCTTCAGAAAAAGGCAAACAAATAAAACAGTCGTTAAAGAAAAATTAAAAAAAATAATTTTTCGTACTACAAAAAGAAATCTTATTTATTTCTCTATGTTCTTTTTCTGAAAGAGAAACAGTGTTCCGTAAATGTCATACGGATTGTTGAATAAACGCTTTTAAATTAATTAATAGGTGAGTATGTGTGTGAAATTCATTTAAATTTAAGTATGAGGTTTGGATAATCTGGAATTTAATAGTTTGTTTTTCACATCAATGAAAATTAATCTACAGTCTTTCCCATCTCCCAATTTGCTTAATTCGCTACAGTTACGTGTTTTCAAAAGAATTCAAAGCTGACAATAGGCTAAATTCATGTGACGTCATAGTCACATGATGACTGCGAGTATGTATTTCCAGCAAATCAGTTCCTAAATTAATGTGATATCGTCGTCATGTGATAAGTGCACAATCACGTTTTTCTAATCAATGGACTAAATTCATGACTGTCACATGATAATATAAACACGTGTTCTACATTGAATTCAAAACGAACAATAAACTATATATATATATATATATATATATAGCTCGTACTTTTTATTATATTTGTAAAACTTAGGTAAAATTTCAAATTGCATAGTTGGGTAAAGATGCTCAAGAGTTATAAAAAGAAGTTTCTGCAAAAAGATTTTAAAATTAAAGAAAAAAAGTCTTGTTTTATACATGTACTTTTAAATAAAGTGACAAATATTAATTTTTTAAAAAAAGTTTCTGTAAAAAGCGTCATTTGGCAACAACGAGGTGCATGAAAATATTTGCTGAAAATAGATAATTGCATTTATCGTGACTATGACGTCACATGTGTTTTTGAACTTGATTGGCTAAAAACACGTGGTTTAAAATTATCATGTGATTATGACGTCACATGAATTTAGACCATTAGTTCATGCTCTTTACTGTTGCCAATTTTTGTTTTTTATACCAACTTTCTTTTAAAAAGTACATATTAGTCAACAATATCAATGAACATAGATAAGAAAAATAGATTTGAACTAAGAGTCCACAGAAAATATAAGAATTTGTTTTGAATTTGAAAAACATTTCGAATAATCTTAATGTTTGAACATTTTCACCAAATTATCAGACTTGAACTTTTATCTAAATTTTTCAAGTACAACAACAAGTACAAGGCTAATGCCAGTTTTGAATTCAATGGAAATCACGTGATTGCATTTATCGTATGACCACCATGAATTGAGCCCATTAGGCTAATAATTGTCGTGCTTGTAAAATCCAAATACAATTCCAGTTCCAATAATTGGGTAAAAATAAACAAATTTTAAAATTTTTCAAAATTTATTTTTAAGTAAAAAGGAATGCTTGTATTATACGAGTATTTTTAAATCCAAAGCATTTTGTTGACCTATATGTGCGTTATTTCATTTTTTATATATATATTGTGACGGGTCTATCCGCCTCAATCTTTCATTAACCCTCTTGGGTAACTTTGGGGCCAGCAATTATTCTATTTCACAGCCTCCTCGGGAAAAACACGAGATAGTGATATGCTAATGAATTCGACTATATAAAGTCTAGATTTAGTAAGAAAGTAGAAGGAATTGCCAAACTTGCAGTAAGTATAAACCACGGATCTCTCCAGCGAGCTTAGCACGTATTAGATAGTGTTAATCATTTAAATAATCAAAGGGATTATAGTTAGTATCGACCTGAAGTTGGCCACGTTCGTCTCTTTTGTCTATTCTGATAGTTGAGATTATTTAGTGGGAATATTAGATTTAAAGGTTAGAATTGAATGTTAGAGTTGTGTATCAGCATTAAACTAGGGAATTGAATAATCACTCTAAGGTTTCTACTTATAGTTTAACTTGTTAATTGTATTTGTGTGTTAATAAATATTTGTAATTATGGCTTTCGTTGGTGGTGATATGTTTCCTTCCACACCAGGCATGTCGGGCAATGTGAACCCAGTCCAAGATGGGACAGGGTCACGACAATGGCACCCAACTAGTTTGTCCTCCGGACATTTCTCCCTTAACCCCGAGATGCGAGTCTGATCCAATTTTAGGCTCTTGCCTGATATTTTTTTTCTGGTGTTGAAAATATCGAATTCCTGGAATATATTGACAGTAATGTTAAGTTTTACGAGATGCCTAATAATTTGGCATGTTATTATCTTAAAGGGCGTCTCCGAGGTTGAGCCTTAGACTGGTTTGACATATTTGGATCTTCGATAGTAAAAGGAACTGCTACCGATTTCGTGAATTGAAAGAAGCTTTGACGGCATATTTCCCAGCGGTTAGGAATAAGACTGAATTGCAAGTCAAGTTCTATTCGTCGTATCAGGGTCACGGTCAGGCTCCGTCAGACTTCATTTACGAGATTCTTAAAATACATAAAAAGTTAGGATTAAATATGTCGGATGAGAGTTTAATTGAACATATTGTTGCTCGTTTGGAACCGCAATTAATGGAGTATATTGAGATTAGAAATGCAACTACTCAATTGCAGTTGCTTCAGATGATATCCAAGTATGAGGACAGATATTGGAGGAGAGACAATCCGGGTTCGAGCAATAATAATAGTGGAAGACGAGCTTATGATGTGAGTAGGAAGTCTAACGAGGGTCGTACTAATAGAAATTGGAGAGATACTGGGTAGTCGAACGTCAAAATGATAGGAGGCAAGGTTATAGAACTTCCTATGGGACAAGACCTCAGGGGAACTATGGTAATCAAGGGTTCGAGAACAGGAACCGTATGAATAGGAATGAGCGTGGATTCGAAAGTCGTGATAGAAGAGATCAATATAGAAATAGGGGTCCGAGTGATAATTTTGAACGGGGGTCAAAAAATAGATGGAATAGGGGTAGTCATAAAAATTTTAACTTTTTAAGCGTTCGAAATCAAGATCGATCGCATGTTGATGAGAAATCTCCTATAAGAGTTTCTGCTTTAAGGATGTCCCCTGTAGAACTCCCGTATGTGCCAATTATAGTGAACGATATCTTCACTAAGGCATTATGGGATACTGGAGCCGAGAAGTCGTTTATCTCTGAAGAAATATATAGGGCATATTTTTCTTATAGGCCAATAAAAAAATCAGATGCAAAAGTTATAACGGCTCAGGGCGCCTGTTGCAACAATGTAGGAACAGTTGAATTATGAATTCGAATCAGAGAATTCACAAAAGTGGGATTTTTACATATTGGCAGATCTCGAATATCCATGCATTTTAGGCGTCGATTTTATAAGAAACAAAGATTACTATGAATTTCGAGAAAAAGTCTTTAGCGATTCCAGATTCGCAAATCGAAAAATTAAAAGTTGTTGAGGAGAATGTAGAAATTGATCTTTCGAGTTCACAGCTAAATCAAAGTCAACAAATGGATTTAAAGTCGTTAGTTAATAGTTTTAGGGGTCTGTTCTCCGACAGACCGGGTCTTACTCGTGTATTATATCATGAAATAGATACGGGGAGAGCCTTCCAGTGGTCTCCAGACCATACAGATATGACAGGGTTAAACAGGGTATCATTGACTATAATATACATAAGATGTTACGAGAAGGTACCATCGTAGAAATTCAATCGGCGTACGCATCTCCTGTAGTTTTGTGTCGTAAAAAGAACGGATTACCCCAGGACAATCCCGAAGCTTACAGATTTGCGGTGGATTATCGCAAACTTAATGCGGTAACTAAGTACCCGAGATATCCTTTGCCACTCGTAGAGGATTTAATGACCAATATTCCTCACACGAAAATAATGAGTACCTTCGATCTGTGCTCTGGCTATTTTCAATTAGCAGTACACCCCAGGGAGGTAGCCAAAACGGCTTTTGTGACGAAAAACGGCCCTTATGCGTTTAAGCGCATGCCATTCGGTCTATCGGGGGCAGCGCCAAATTTTCAGAAGGCCATCGATATTATATTGAAACCACTGTTAGGTAAATGTGTACATGGATGATGTTATCATTGCGTCTCCATCATTTGCACATCACTTGGAACATTTAAGGGAAGTATTTAGGTTATTACAAGAAGCGGGGTTGACGTTGAACAAAGATAAGTGTAAGTTTGGATGTGAGAAACTAAAGTACTTAGGCCTCGTGATTAGTAAGGATGGGATAGCCACGGATGAATCTAAAGTTAAGGCAATACTCGAAATGTGAAAGCACCAAAAAATTTGAAAGTATCAAAATTTCTCAGAATGGCCCAATGGTATCAAAAATTTGTTAAGGGGTACGCAGATCTCTGCGAGCCACTGTATGATTTAAAAAAGAAGGGTAGGAAATTTAATTGGTCGGAAGAGGCGCAAGCTGCTTTTGAATCGATCAAACGTGCAATTACGGAAGCACCTGTGCTAAAATTACCGGATTTTAATGTACAGTTTGAGCTTTTTACAGATGCGAGTTCTATTGGGATTGGAGCGGTGCTTACGCAAAGTCAGAGACCCATAGCATATGCATCCTGTACACTTAATAAGGCGGAACGCAATTACACAGTAACCGAACGCGAGTGTTTAGCGGTGTGATTTGGGCTTTAAACAAGTTTCGCACCTACTTTGGATCGTTAAAGTAAAAGTAATTACAGACCATGCAGCATTAACGAAACTCACTAATGGTAAAAATTTATCAAGTCGTATGATACGATGGTCACTCAAGCTAGCCGAATTTAATGTTGAATGGGAACATAGACTAGGTATTCAAAATGTTGTGGTAGATGTGTTGTCGCGGAACCCTGTGGAAAATTTTGAGGGTAGCAATATAACTTGTGCAGTAATTAGAGATTTGGTACTTTCGTCAAGGGAACAATTGATAGCTGAACAAAAGCAAGACCCCGAGCTTGGTCGTATATATCGCTACTTACAAAACTCCGATGACAGTTCAGTAAATGCGGGGGTCTGTGGGAACTGGTCCCAGGATTTCAAACTTTTAGAGGGATTGTTATTTTATGCGAAATACGCATCCTCTCTAGGAGAATTGAGAATATATATTCCAAACTAGGTGCGATAATGCACGAATTTCATGATAAGCCTATGGCTGGACATCTTGGAATACGGAAAACTTACTTACGCGTGAAGGATGCATGTTATTGGCCATACATGCGTAAGTCGATACACGATTATGTTTTGACATGTAAAACCTGCCAAAAATATAACTAAGAACGTGTTACCGGCCGGTCATTTAATACCGATTGTAACTAGTTATCCGAACGAAATAGTTTCATTAGATTTATTAGGCCCCTACCCAGCATCGAAACCCCAAAGATATCGATATATTTGTGTAATAACGGATCATTTCACGAAGTGGTTAGAAGTAATACCCCTCAGAAAAGCGTCCGCAAAATTAATCGCCAATGCCCTGTTCGAAAATTATATTTCGCGATATGGAGCTCCAGTAAAAATTATTAGCGACAATGGTCCCCAATTTGTATCCGAAGTTTTTGAACATTTAAGTGAGAGATTAGATATAAAGCATGTCAAAACAGTAGTGTATCGACCTCAATCAAATCGAACGGAACGTGTTAATCGCGATTTACTACAAATGATTGCTTCTTTTGTAAATTATAATCATGAATCCTGGGATAGGTTTTTAAATGAATTCGCATACGCACTAAGAACGGCAGTCCATGAAACGACGGGAAAAACCCCAGCAGAATTATTTTTGGGCAGAAAAATTATTACCCCATTTCAAAAACTTGTGATGGTCACAGATGGTACAGAATTAGTGGTTCAGTATATGGAAAAGGTGTTTGAGGAAGCTAGGCAAAATACAATTAAAAAAGCAAGAAAAGTGGGCGAAATATTACAATAAAAGGAGACGCGAAATTAACATTAAGGTGGATGATTTAGTGTTGGTCGAAACTCACCCTATTAGTTCAGCCAGTAAAAAGGTGGTTGCGAAGTTTTGCCCTAAATTTGAGGGTCCTTTTAGAGTTGTGAGGGTTAAAAACAACAATGTTGTAATTTGGAAGGCAGGAAAAAAAATGACAGTCAATATAGATCAGGTTCGATTTTACCATCAGAGAAAAAGTGATGAAGGTTTAGTGGAGGTAGATTCTTCAATAAGTTTGGTGAATCCGAGTATCAGTCGAGTAGTTTTGATGATGGTAGATATGGGTTAGATAGGTCACAAGGTTCTAAGAGTAATGGGTCTGGTAGAAGACAGGAGGGAAAAGAAAATGGTAGAGTAGGAAGTAAAAATAATCTTAGAGAGACAAAAAGGAGCGGACACGAGCTGACTAAAGGTCGGTGCAAGAGGACTTTAAATGACTCGATATCCCAGCCGAGCCAGAAAAAATTCGTGAAAACTCAGCATTCCAGAAGAGGCAAGAGGAGAACCGAATCCCCTACAGAAGTGCCGTGGAGTAAAAGAGCAAATATTGAAAGAGAAGTCTACAAGCGAAGACTCCCGTCCTCCATCTCGTCGAATGTGCAATTCAAGAAGCGTCACAGAGTCGACGATCACTGCAGTAGCCAAGTTCCAGAAAGGAATCGCCAACAGAAAAGGTCCAACTTCAGAAGTTCTGAAGACGGCGGAGAAAGCTATGAGAAAGCCAGATCAAGATCACCAATAGGATTATTGGCAAGCCATAAAAGATTCACCCCATCTAGAGGAGATCAAGAAGGACGAGGTCACCACTACAACTTGAGGAGTCGCCGAGAATATAGACCAGACTGCCAGGAGCAAAGAGGGAATCAACCCAGCAGAAGGTCCGCGTCATTGGAGGTGCAGATAGGAGACATTAAAGAAAGAAGAGGAGCAAAATATTAACCAGGTTGTATTGTTTCATTTATATTTTTACTGACAGGCAGTCGGTTGAATTTTTGCAAGAAGCAAGCCTCGTTTTGTTAATAGTGTTGTCTAATGCAAAAGTCTCACTGCGTTGAGTGAAATGACCTTTTGTATATTTCAATATTCTAAATTGTGGAAAGCATATGTATGTTTACATTTGTTTACCTTATCCAAAGGCTTCGCTAAATGTGCGAGAATTCATTGCATTGTTTGTTTATATTAAATATTTTGAAAATTGTATATAATTGTGTATATATAAACATGTTGAAATGTATATTAGTATATATCTGGTTTTTGGGGTTCGCGGCGCAGAGAAAGGAATTTAACCATAACACTAACAGCGCTACGCGATTGGAATGGGAGTTTTATTTTTAGAAACCAGATAAAATTTGTAAAGTATTTGACAATTTAAATATGTGTGGATTTTTCAATATTGTGCGTATAAAGTGTTCAAAAAAAATTTTTTTTGTACGTCCACTGATCCAGTTCTCATTTCAGGGTGGCTGACACTAATGTTTTGAAGATTTTGTGTAGAAGATAAAAAATTATGTAAACAGGATGTGTATTTAAAATATCTAAGTTTGTGGGTTGTGTACGGCCGGGTTTTTCCCTCCAGTGGGAGGTTTTTCCTTGGTCCTCACCCAAATGGGGTACACCTTATATAATGAATGTAAAAGTTATAAATCTGGGAGTGATTATAAAGTTTGAGCTAGTAGTTTTTGAGTATTTCTTTAGCGTGTTGTTCTATAGAAGTTATTGCTAATCTAAAATGTAAGATATCTAGAAAGTTAAGACTTAAAACTTTCAACGTAATTTATATCGGGCCATTGAGACCCTTTTATAAATCCCGTTTTTTTTCTTGAGGGGGGCTGTGACGGGTCTATCCGCGTCAATCTTTCATTAACCCTCTTGGATAACTTTGGGGCCAGCAATTATTCTATTTCACAGCCTCCTCGGGAAAAACACGAGATAGTGATATGCTAATGAATTCGACTATATAAAGTCTAGATTTAGTAAGAAAGTGGAAGGAATTGCCAAACTTGCAGTAAGTATAAACCACGGATCTCTCCAGCGAGCTTAGCACGTATTAGATAGTGTTAATCATTTAAATAATCAAAGGGATTATAGTTAGTATCGACCTGAAGTTGGCCACGTTCGTCTCTTTTGTCTATTCTGATAGTTGAGATTATTTAGTGGGAATATTAGATTTAAAGGTTAGAATTGAATGTTAGAGTTGTGTATCAGCATTAAACTAGGGAATTGAATAATCACTCTAAGGTTTCTACTTATAGTTTAACTTGTTAATTGTATTTGTGTGTTAATAAATATTTGTAATTATGGCTTTCGTTGGTGGTGATATGTTTCCTTCCACACCAGGCATGTCGGGCAATGTGAACCCAGTCCAAGATAGGACAGGGTCACGACAATATGTACTTATTAAAAAATAGTTTCTATAAAAATCCAGAGTTGTGGCAACAATGAAGTGCATGAACGTATTAGGTGGAAATATGTTATTGCATTTATCATATGACAGTGACGTCACATGAATTTAGCCCATTGAGCTTCTTTATTTTTTCCCAAATATTTATGAATGGGGAGTATGTAGCAAAAGGAAAAAATGTGTTAAGAAATCCAAATCAATTTGCTTTTTTTATTAGTTAACATTTAGAATAAATTAAGCAACATAAACTCACGAATTATATTTTTTAAACTTTGCAAGCGCTTACGACGCAGAATAGTTATTATATTATATGGAACTTAAAGGTAGTTTTCTTTATTTACTTTTATGATTGCCAGTTTCATTTTGGGTATTTGAAACTACTATTAAAGAATATATATCTTATGAATGTTATCGAGGTAACATATTCAAATTCTTGTCGTTGCGTACGTATTTTTACTGTTTGCTTATTTAATTAAGCAAACAGTAACATTTTTTTTCGGTTAACTATTTTTGACTGTCACAAGATCCATTAACCACACTCGTAATTTTAAATCTGTCAGTCAACAAGGTCAACACCTAGGGTGGCAAGCTAATGCCCATTTACTGAACGTGAAGATATTGAGCCCCAACAAATTTGAAGAGCAACAGCCTCTCTACTCAACAAAATAGAGATTTAAACATAGCTGGCTATAAGCAAGACGCAGAGATCACTCGGGTATCGCAGCTTTTGTTTCCACTTGAGGTTATTTATTTCCAAACGCCTTGTAGTTTTGAGCCACAATTTTATAAGGTCGACATATGGGCAAGCACCCTAATCGATCGAGCAAACGTTAGAGCTCTGTGATCAATGTTTTTAAAGCAATGATCGAAAAAGGACTATTTGAGAAACTCTGATAAAGCCAAAATATTCAATTATTATTGTTTAGTTGGAGGGACCAATGAAAAACTTCGAATTATCAAGAGAGTAGAAAAAAATTCCCGAAATACACGAAGAGAAATTTTTTTCTAACACATTTAAACTTGAAACTGTAATAAAACTTGTACATATGTATAAAATTATTTTAAAGTATTTTTAAAAAGAAAATATAAGGCAGTATAAATATTTTACAGAAGTTGTAAGTCATGTATTAAAAGAATACATTCATACACAATCCTACGCATTTCTTCTTCACAAGAGCGGACCATCCTTTCTGAACATATATGCAGCAAGATCATGTGTTAAATGAAAGATATGGATGGCTGACAACAGGTGCGGTTAGTCTTTTGTCCAATTAAAGGAAGGAAAACGATAAAAGTGTCTTTTCACCTGAGGAACCAAAAAACATTAAGAAGGATGGTCATCAGATGGTCATCAAAAGGGCTACATTACAGGGGAGACACGCAGAGACAATACAACACAAAATTTGTGAGATCCAGCCTATTTATTACAGGACTGCGCATGATAGTGATGTTCGAATTGTTGAGAATTTTAAGATCTATTCGAATTACACCGTGTTGTAGTCTGGTCGGCCACAGATTTTACTTTGAAATATTGAGTGTTCATTTTGCGTAAAGTCTGAAGTTAATAAGCAATCGAGTTTATTAAGTTTCGAGTTACTTCAGGGCATTATACTACATATTAAAAACAGAATGTTCGAATAAAAGGCATCCCCAAGTTCTTATGCGGTGTGGAAATTTATTGTGTGAAATACCAGAGATGTCTTAAGACATAGGCCAAATGAGCCCGGGACAAGGGTTTCGCTCACGAAAGGAAGGACTCATCTTGTTCTTAATTCGCCCTCGGTTATATCATGATCCGAATAATTTGAATCATCAAATGTTAATCGCGGATATATTCTCCCAAAAACTGATAGTTTCAAATTATGTGCCAACTAACAACAATAGTAAGACTATATTACTATGTCATGTTTGTGTCTAGGCCAGTACTTCTCGAACTTTCAACATTTGCAACCTAATATTTAATCATGATTTGCATCTGCCCTGCATTCAATAACAGTGCATTGAATTCAATAATACTGTACTTTGACGCTAAGATTACGACACGACTCTAACCTTTCAAGTGACACCGCCGTATATGAACGTCTCGCTCAGCCAAAGAGCTAATTGTCCCGGACGTATATATGTCTTTCCGAAGTACGGTCTTTTCTGTGCACTGCTATCCATAAAGGTTTTAGAATGCAATAAAATGACTTTCCAGTGTATTTGTAAAGGATTTACTTATTTCAGAGGATTTATGCACACATACCCTTAATACATCCCATACGTGTGTCTACGTGGATAATGGGGGCACTGGGGAGCAAATCGCGTAACTTTTAATCGGCAATTAAGGGATTAATTCTAAACCACACAAACTATCAAGATATGTGTTAATTTTTGTATATAATTTTGTATATGACAAGCCCATGAAGTCACCGATAGTTATTCAACTTGTTCTTAATTTAGTATTGTGAAATTAACTATAAAAGACATTGTGCAGTACTGATACATTTATAAGTGTATTATATCATGTGTAAATGTGTATTTTATTTTTTGTATTTTGTTTGTTTACTTTCAGTAAATTAACACTTTTTTTAAAAAATAATATTTTGTTTCCGTCTTTTCAATAGGCTCACGCCTCTTGGTAGTGTTATCGCGCCCCCTAGAAGGGGGACGCCCCACAGTTTGAGAAACGCTAGTCTAGGACTTAGCTTACCACAATACACCATCATTTAGTACAGTGATTCCCAAAGTGGTTTATATCGACCCCCAGGGGTCTGTACCGTCCTACAAGGGGCCACGTCAGCGAAAAAATAATATGAAGGTCCATGAGCTGTAAATGGGAGTCTATGATGATGACTCTCACTAAACTAGATCGTGAATTTAATTTTTAAAAAAAATTAATCAAGTGGAAACCAAATTTTACTCATTTAACAGATTTAATTACTAAATTTAATGAAGTTAATTTGCAATTTCAAGGTGACAGTATGTATATAATTAAAACACGGACACCAGAGTTCAGCTTTTCTTGCCAGAATTATGATAAAGAAGTTTAATATTGGACGTCGGGAACTTTCCCAGTTTCTCTCATTTTTTTTACAGACAATCTGCCAGGAAGAAGACGTTTTTACCAACTTTCAACATTTAAATGCCCTCTATTCAGATTTTGAAGTTAGGTTTGAGAATGCTTTGACTGTGTGTAGTAATACCACAGTAGACAATGAATTTATATCGTCACACTGAAGAAAATAAATGTCGTATTACTAGAGGAAATGATCGGAATAGGTATTACGAAGATCTTCAGGTAATGTTTAAAAACGAATATCAGCAATTGTAGCTTTAAAAAGTTATACATGTTATTTATCTCGATTGATGGAATATCGTAAAAAACATATTAATATTTTTTCCCATTAAAAAAATTTCACTGCGTTTGCCAACCCCTTCCCCCTAAAAAAAACTGGACACTATTAACCGAGGAGATTTAGGGTTAAACTCGACAAGATTGATGCCAAATGTTGAAAATTTGTTATTGAAACTCTAGGTTCGTGCCTCCAGTTTAAAGTATTTTTGTTTGTTGTTCAGTTATTTTATATAACAGCTATTTTAACTGAACTAAACTCAGTGACGCAACAGCCCGTGACCTATTGTGCCTCAGTTCACGTGACCTTAGGAGCTGGAGTGCATGTGCAGATGTTTCGGTCAAGTGGACAATCTGACGCGAAACCCCCAGTGTGCTCAGTTCCCAAGCAAACTTCGTACTGAAGGGATGAAAGGCTGAGTCGACCTTGCCCAGCCCGGGGACAGAACCCCAGACCTGTGGCGTGGGAGCGCGATGCACTACCACTGAGCCACTGGGCTTCAACAGCTATTTTATGTTTTCTAAAATGTTTATTTAAAATTAATTAACATGTGGTTCTTAAGTTTTAAACACTATACTTTTCACCACAGTTAAAAATTTAAAGTAGCTTTCTAATACCAGTGAAAAAGACTTTTAAGTTGATAAATGTACAAAAAAGTTTAATATTAGATAAGTAGGGGGACCAAAAATGAAAAGCATTTCAAAGGGTCTATGAGACAAAAAAAGTTTGGGAACCTCCGATTTTGTCGAATCGGTTTGTATCTAGGTTTGTGCGACGGTGAGATACATACATTTATTTGCTACGGCTTTCCGTTTGTACGACTATTTGACGACGCATGTTATATACTGTCTACTAAAAAGGGTAGTAAATTGAGCCTACTTTTTCATAAGAACTCAAGGTCTAATGATGTCGGAAAATATCCCCAAAAATTAGTTCTTTTTCATGCGTTATGCCATCCAATCACGATTTTAAGTTCTCAAGGGATGTTTAGTAAGAGGATGAAATTTTGCGGTATTTTAAGGACGACATATTGCATCTTTATGGAAAAAAAAGTAATATATTTTTGTATTACAGTAGAACGTCGTTTATCCTTATCAATTGGGACCGGACACCGTTCGGATACGTGATTGTTCGGATAACCGAAAACCGAAGGCGATCCATGCAGTAGTATATGAAACCGGACACTATATGAATATTGAAAATCATCCCATGCGGAAAACGTACTTGAAGAAAAAGCAAACTAGGTGCAAAATGTCGCAATTTTACCTAGATTGTAGAAAATAATCACTTATTTTTCGCTGTACCATTGTACATCTTTGTTTTTCCGCTGCAAGGTCTTTCATTCTCTTGAGCAGCAGTAGTTACGTTGGACAGTACTCTGATTGTAGTTCATATTACTCCATAGATGTGTCTAACGCAAACGCGTCAACATTTGATGGACCCTTTCTACTTTCGTTGTTGCTGTTGTTGTTGTCCTCGTCTTCATCCGTTTCATCATCGACCGGGTCGGATTCTTCTTGCGCGGAAGTCACAATCTTGTCATCATTTAGCATTTGAAATCCACAGTCTTCTGCATCGCATGCCATTTAGGTTTCTACATCAACAAAACTCAACAAAAGAGCATGTATACACCCCTTCACTCGGAAACAAACTGACCTAATATTCCGAGTAAATGTTTACCAAATCACACAACTGAAATTCCCCAAATATCCCTCAACTTGGGTTTTCCCGTCACTTTTGACCTCACAGGAAACAAATGTTGAGCATTGCACTGTTCGAAAACGGATCCGGACTTTGGTTCGGATATTTGACGCTCCGGATAATAAACGTTCGGATAAACGACGTTCTACTGTAATAGGTTTAATTATCATTAATAATTTTGTGTAATGCAATTCATCGTTCACAATTTTTTTGTACGAAACTTTTTTTTATAATGTCTATAACACTAATGGAACAAAAAAACTGGAAATCACTTCTAAGTTTTCTAGATCGGGTCTTTGCACGTTACATATTTTTAAAAAAAAGAAATACTATCAAGGTTAAAGCTCTCCTATGTAACTGCAAGTTCAACAAGTTCGGTTATGTGTGTGTGTGTGAAAATAGAAAAGATCAAAAAAAAAACCCACAAATGACGCATTTAAATGAAGTGTCAGAACGCGTTTTCTTTTTGTGTTGATAAACTAAGTCAACAAACTACAGTCACTCGGTCCCGATAAGGAAAAAAAATGTTCTTCTTTTCTTTTTAAAACGTCTTTTTTTTTCTTTTTTCTTTTTTGCTTCAAACGTAAAGTTCAATTTTTTGAAAACATGTAGAGTAAATTTCCTCTTGTTTCATTGACATAAATCTAAATTCATTGATATTCCAGATCTGCCGAGGTTAATCAAGATATACAAATAAAAAAAACAAAGTTATGGAAGATTAAATCACGCACTTAACAACGCAACGATTTTTATTAATTCGCTAGACTCAATTTACAAGTGCTCATGTCGCCATCTGTTGAGAAAGTTATAAAAGAAATAGAAAATAAAACATTTGTAATGAACCAATTTAGTACGATTGCAATTTGTTTTTTTGTTTTTTATTACCTAGCTTGGACTTAATAGTAAGAGGAAAAAACATTTTAATTTAATTTTATATTGAAATTCTTAGAAAGTCATAAGCAAATTCAAAAACATTTAAATTCCGTTTAATGATTAAACATATTTATTAATTCTACAATGGTAATTATATTAATATGTTATGAGTTCTTTTTCTCTAAACTTTAGGGGCTTGTGTTCTTTTTTATCTTTATTTCCCATCAAATATTTCTATGTCAAAATATTTTAACCCTAAAATGTTAATTTTTAA
Source organism: Trichonephila clavata (assembly GCA_019973975.1). Taxonomy (NCBI): domain Eukaryota; kingdom Metazoa; phylum Arthropoda; class Arachnida; order Araneae; family Nephilidae; genus Trichonephila; species Trichonephila clavata. The sequence continues at coordinate 24,727 of BMAO01005420.1, forward strand.
TAAAAAAAAACATTTTTTTAAAACTATGTAGTTAAAACTGACAGGATAGAATACTTGCAATATAATTTTTATTTAAAAGTTTTGTATTCCAAAAAAATTACTCTGGAGTTTTTATCATTTTATTATTTATTAGTCGTAAATTATTATTATAGAATTTTTAATCATTTTATTATTACTTAGACATAAAACATGAGACAGATGCATTAAAATCACAGATAATTTTTTAAATGTCTCTTTTTTACATAACTTTTTAATCATGTGTGTAGCTCGTGATTTCATTATTTTTCTCTTTTAGACTAAAGTGTTTACAAAAAACCATTTAAATTCAGAAGTATATAAAATAAAGGTCACAAATTCCTTAAAATTTTTATTCAAAATTTTCATGAATTTTTATTTAAAAAAAGAAAGTTACTCAATTACATAATTGACATTAAGGAAAAGTTTTCATTTGATATTTTAATTGTACATACGGTAAAATTATTTTTAGCAAGCAGACAATAATTGCTTTGCAGTAAATAGAGCAACACTATTTGAATGCAAAAAGGAAAATTAAACAATATATTGCTTCGGAAAGCTTGGATTTAGTTCTCTTCTTTGACGCACAGATCGTTTGCAGGCAAAGAAAGAATAATCTTCAATAATGCAGAGTAGAAATGACCTTAGCGACAAATTTGGTTATAAAAATAGATGCCCCGAGATGAATCCAGAAGAGTCTATGATGATAATTTCTCCAAAAGCTTCTAGAATAGCTTCACATGCCTCTAAAAAGATGATCCAGGGAAGTAAAATTGGTGAAGTCAAAAATGGGACAGTGACTATGCGTTTTATTTACTTTAAACAATATTGGGATTGAGATGACAATTTCTGTCTTCAAAATTTGTATGGTTTATAAATCTATGCTATTGTATATTTATATGAACATTTAAATAACAGAGCTCATATAAATAATAAGCGTATATGTATATTTTGTGACTTCAATAACAAATAAAGTATGTTTTAACATTGTACGTTAAACATACTTTATCCCTTAATTCAATAAATCTTTTAAACAAATTTTAATTGAACGCATTGCACCCAGGGAATGAAAAATAAGGACTGATATATCTTGTATTCTGAAATGTATGATATAGCATTCCTACAAATCTACAAACATCGAATTGATTTTTTTTTAAATATCCACGGTACAATTTTGGCAACTTGGATTTATTATTTTAGATTTTGGAATATATTTAATGCAGAATGTTATACTTATAGGAAAAAATGATAAAACAAAACTATAGTTACGTTACATAAATATAACCAATGTCTTATTGAGTCCAATATCAATAAATTCACACGCGGATCGTCTTACGGATCATGGAGTAACGAATGTAAAACTTTACACCATTGAAATTTTGTTGAAGTGTAAAATATCCACTCACATGTTGGCCTTGTCATTCGTCCATGATCTCAAAATTGTACGGAATGTTACCTATGCTAAGTGATCAGAAAAGTTAGAAGTAACAGATCTAAACTGAAGTGAAGTGAAAAATTGAATTTCACTAATGCAAATGAAAACATTGTGGAGTTTTTTTAAGAATTAAAAAATATTATGTATAAAAGTGGTGAGTTCATTTCAATTAATTAATTAGTAGTTTTTTCGAACCGCTTGAATTTTTTTCATTAATTATGAAAAGTTTTTATTTTTATATATTTTTATTAAGTTGAGCACTGATTTGATATCGGTATGCAGCGGATATACCTGCCAAATAGTTGAAACATTTTGCCAAGTTAGGGTTCCAACATTGAGTTACGATAACATTAGACTGGCCCCCAAAGACTTATTTAGCACGCTTTAAAATCATGACAAAAACGATTACCAAACTGATATTTATTTCCTAGAATTGTTTTCAATTTGCATTCTTATAAATACATGTTCAAAATTTTGCTTGCATATTATAGTGAAGTATTTGAAATTAAACCCTGCTTTAATCTGTACCTTTGACGATTCAGAAAAATAAGGCGACAAATTGTGCCAAAAGTTCGTTTTTCTGTAGTGGACTCATATTTAATATGAAAACAATAATTTGAGAAACTGGAAATAAAAGTGTGGTTCAAAATAGGATTCGAGCTTGCTCATTTTCACATTACATATACATCTTCTAAATTAAAGAGTATTTACGTATAAACCTCATTACAGCTATTTATCGCCAAAAATTAACTGCCACCATTAATTATCATCAAAGATTTTTTGAGTAAAAGCGATATTTTCGGCACTAACGTATTATTGCAACCTATTGGCAACATTATATGAAACACATGATTGCCAATTCAGAGCATGCGACTCATGCGAAATCGGGGTTGCTAACTTGGCTAGTTATTAACAGATTTGGCGATTGTTGCGATAATACGTAAGTACCACATTTTCCTAAATATTTTCCTGTGAAAGCACAGTTGATACAATTTGCCATAAGATTCTAATGGCATGGGATTAATGTATAAGGGTCAAATTGTAGAATAGGTGGCACCTTGGTTTTGGCAACTAGAATCTGTCACTGAACTACCTATATGTAGCAGAATTCAATCTGGAATCTAGATAAACATCGTCAAATCCAAGGGGGCACATAAGTAATTATTTAAGTTCCTTCTGAATTTTTGGTATTTTTAATATTAGACTTAGCCTTAAAAAACTTGGCAGGCACTGTTTTATATAAGTGAATTTTTAAGTTACATGTCAAAATGGAATATATAGGTTTATAGGGGCAATGAGAACAAAAGCTTCAACTCGTAGAAAACGCGCCAAATTCCTTTCCGTCTTTTTGTTTGTGGAGAAGGTATCTTGAAGGTCAGTATTCTTGTTGTTGACAACTTGGAAAAGTAGTCGCCAAATTATGGTCCCTATAAGTGATAAATGCTTCGTCTTCTTATCTACAACCTGCCAGATACGATCATTTCTCTGCGATCGGTTATAATATTTCATTGGTTCAGTTATTGAATGTTTTACCAATCAGTGGAGCTCTTGTTAAATGTTGTAAAATGACATAATAAATAACAAGTAAGCCCTTCCCATCAACAAAGATATTCGGTAATTACGTATTAAACCCTCGACCAATTTCTTTAAGTCAAAAGACGTTGCCAGAAACCGCCATATGTAAGTACCCCTTTTTCTGTATTTGTTTTTATATATTTCGTGGCTCTCTTTTTTTGAACAAAAGGTACAATACTAACAAAAATTAAAAACAATCGCCAGCGTTCAAGGTAACTCACTAAGTTGGCAACCTCAATTTCGCATGTATCGTATGCGCTGAATTGGCAATCATGTGCTTCGTTTCATATAATGTCACCAAAAGGTTGCGATAATACGCAAGTACCAAATTCTTACAAATATGAAGTCAGTAAAAAGAGAAGGTAAATTAAAAAGAGTAAAGGAAAATCAGTAAAAAGAGGAGAAGGTTTAAGATAACTCGACATATTGGCACCCAGATTTCGTATGCGTCATACGCGCTGAATTGGCAACCATGTGCCAATACCATGTCCTTAATACGGTTACGATAATACGTAAGTGCCAAGAAAACTTAGATATAAAACAATAAAATTTCAAGAAAAAAAAGCAATGAGATGAAACCCTGGAGGAAGAATTATGTAATGTCCCTGGTATCCCAACTATAACCGATAATTTGAAAAATAAATTAAAAAATAACGAAAGGTGTTTTAAATGTATGATTTGTTGCATTCTGCTTCGGAAACCAGTGAATTTATTCTTATTAAGTATCAAAATTAGCTAGAAAATTCATCAACAGGTGACGCTTCTAAATGGAAAGAAGAAGAAAAAGACAATGTTTTTATTATAACCACCATTTGCCTCTATAATTTACTCTATCTGGTCAAAAGTATCCGGACACCCAGTAGTATGGACTTAGAGCGTTCTGAGGCACATATTAATATGATGTTGGCCCCCCTTTTGCATGGATAACAGCCTGCACACATTTGGGAAGACTTTCCACCAATTTTTGATAGGTGACCATAGGAATTGCCTTCCAGGCGTCTATCACAGCTGAAGTGAGTGCTTGCAGTGAGGATGGTCGATTTGGCTGACTACGTAATCTGCGCTCTAATTCGCCTCAAAGGTGTTGTATGGGATTTAGATCGGGGCTCTGAGAAGGCCAGTCCAGTTTTTGAACACCCATTTCGTCAAACCAAGTCTGTGCAAGCCTCGATGTGTGAATTGAGCAGTTATCCTTCTGGAAGAGAAATGGGCCTTCTCCCCGAAATATTGCCATAGAGCTGGGAGTGCAGCATTGTCCAGAATGTCCACATACTTCTCAGAGTTCATGTTTCCAATCACAGGAACTAACGAACCCAGGCCAAACCACGAGAAACACCCCCACACCATTATGCTTCCATTATCAAACTTAACAGTCGGCACAATGCAGTCACTAAAGAAACGTTCGCCAGGCATCCGCCAACCCAGACGCGTCCATCCTACTGCCAGACTGTAAAGCGAGATTCATCACTCCAAAGAACAGTTTTCCACATGTCCAATGACGGTGAGCTCTACACCATTCCAATCGATGCTTCGCATTCTGTGGAGTGATGTTTGGCTTGTGAGCGGCTGCACGACTATGGAATCCTAAGTTTTTAAACTCTCGACAGACAGTCCTGCTGTTAACATTAATTCCTGATGAACTTTGGAACTCCTGGGAAATTTCCACCAACGAGGACTTGCGATTTTGTTTCACTACCCTTTTCAGAGTTCTGCGGCTGCGTTCACCAAGTATTTTCAGTTTTTCTGCTGTTTCACTGCCTCAACGTTTCCACTTCACAATTATATCACTCACAGTGGATTTGGGTTTCTGTAGAATGCCCGAATCTCACGAACTGATTTCCCACAAAGGTGGCATCCCACTATACTGCCACGACCAAACTCACTACGCTCCTTTGACTTACTCATTGCCTCACAAACGCATAAACATAATCTTACAAACCACTACCAACACTTTTATAGCTTTCAATTACGTTTCAAATTGCGTCACTTGCCAGAACCACTTTTTAAGGGGTGTCCGAATACTTTTGGCCAGATAGTGTATATGTAACATGTTGAAGTCGGTGAACAAATTTGCAGACGCTCGTGTGAACCTTATGAGGGTTTGGTTTAACCAGCATCAAAAATACATTGTTTAAACTCAGCTTAAGTTTGTGGAATGTTAAGTTACATATGATCTTTCCCATATACTCCCCTCCCCCCCCCCAAAAAAACACTTGATGTTAAATCTGTGGAACAGGGGAGTCATTACGTGTCTCTTTGGTTTTGCATTTGGTAGTCAAGGACAATGACAAGATCATCAAATTTAGGGTGACTGTTGGATGACCTGCTGAACAACTGCAACATTCTCCTCCGTAACTGCTGCGATTGTGTGGCCAACATTTCCAGCTCAACCACCGGCATTCCCATACATTGAAATTTTTCAATGTATGGGATTGTTCTTTTATTGTACTATCTACTATTCCGTTTCTGAAATTGAACTATCGTTAGAACTGCGTCTCGTTTCAATAAAACTATAGCCAATATGATGAAACCTTAAAGCAGGTAATATTCACTGTTCCAACGAGTAAACCCTTTTCAAAGCACATACCGTATATTCTATTATGCAGGGCGAATAATAGAATACCGATATATACCGCAACACCTGTTAACGAAATTAGCAACTAATTTTGAAACTTTTTGGTAGATCTATACGGTTCCTTCTAACAACCCCTTAGGGATTTCTTTTGGGCCATCATTTGTTCAACCAACCTTCCCCGAGGACAGGAAGCGTGATTATGCTAATTAAGCTTATTATATATATTCTGTATTCTCGAGTTTGAGAGTTAGTGAAGTGAGAATTGATAGTTAGTGAAGTGAGAGTTGATAGTTAGTGAAGGGAAAATTGAAGGTTAGTGAAGTGAGAATTGATAGTTAGTGAAGTGAGAATTGAAAGTTAGTGAAGTGAGGATAGCTTGGATGTGAAGTGAATAGTTGAGAAACTAAGTAAATTGTCAGTAAAACGTAAATGTAGACAGTGTACGAAGCGAGAAGTTGAAATCTTCAAGAAGCGCTTAGTTCAACAGTTGGAGCCGTGTTAACATAAATGCAAGGATAAGAAGACCACAAGAGTTCAGGTACTGTGATCTTATTTGAAGTAGAAGTTAGTTAGTGAAAAGATTAGCACGGTCCTAAATTAATCAAGCTTTGTATAAGGGTAGATATGTATGATCGGATATATTATCAACACGCCATTATTTGTGTCTTAGAGCATTATTTGTGTCTGAGTTGAATATAGTGATAAATAAGTAATCGAAGTTCATTATGTCTTCTGAACATTTAGTTCCTTCTACACCTCTAGCCGTGTTACAGAGAAGAAGGGATGTAATAAATGATGATAATAAATTCCCTGGCTACCAAAGAAGAATGAAGCAAACCTTATGTTTGCATCGTCTTCCTTTTTTTTTTAATGAGCGGTCATATTGGAGGCGCTGGGTATGTAGTATTAAGTTATAATTAAAATCTTGATTTTAAAATATTTTCGGTATTCTTTTGGATAATGGAGCACCAATCAGAATTCCCAGCCAAATCGTGTGTTATGGTAAAAGTCTTGTAATTGTTTGACGTTGCAAGAGTAACTAAACAAGGTTATACAGAGTCTTGAATAAAACAGAATAATGAGCTTTGTCATACTATTTTGCGCCCATAATGTTTGCTTTTTTTTTTCATTTGAAACAATTATTGAAGGCACTTTATTATCTTTTTTCTTTTCAGAAAACCATTTTTACTGAAGCATGTACCAATCCTATTGGAGCGAGTTCTTTAAAACTTCGTCAAACAAGATAAATAAATAGCGTTCTAGAAGTATCCTAGTCATCCCTAGTAAAACTAAAATTCATCAACAATTTATTCACTCGTAATAAGAGTATATATATAAATTTTGTGATTCTTTCATTAACTACCTTATCAATTTCGACACAGATTTCACTTTTCCAAATGATACTGACATGAGTCTGGAGATAGATAGTAGTGTTTCTGATATCAACTCTAGAGAAACCAATACTTTGGCTTTTATTGAAGAAAGTTTTGGCCGAACACTTGGTTTTTTAATGAATGTCAATGTTTTAGAAGATAATACAAGCTCTGTTGAGAACTATATTTCTGAAAAACCAACAGTTCTCAGGCATACAAATACCCCAAAAGAAATTAATAATTTTTCTTCAGAAAAAGTTTTTTTAGAATCTCCAGTTGTCTCGAACGAAGCAATCTTACCAGAAGATAAATTTGTTTCTTTAGAAGACAATAATACTCAAGTAGTTTCGGTATCCAGTGAAAACAATGCTGTAAAAGATGCAGCTATTTCCACAGAAAGTAGCATTTGCAAGACTTTAGTCAAAGATGTGGACAACGTGGGAAATTCTGCTGCGTGTATTCAAAACATTTATTCTGTTTCCCAACCAGAGAGACTTAAAACATTCCATTCATCCTGTTCTGAAAATGATATGGGTAATAATTCTAGAGGTAAGAATTGTTTTTTAATTTAAAAATAAATTTTTAACTTGAAATATAAAATGTTCTTTACTCGAATCTGTTTTTTTTTTAATTCGGTAAGTTTTGCTTAAATATCATGATTTCATAGTAAAAAATATAATTCATTACAAAATAGGTTTTTTAACTGCCTAAAATAATCACAAAACCAAAAAGAAAATTATTTTATCATATAATTTAGGGCAAATAAGAGACTGATTTTAATCCTTGTAACAATTTCACATCTCGAATAACAAACGTTTATATGGCACACCTTAGGGAATTATATAAACACTGGTGTCTAAAAGTTAAGTATAATTGATAATTATGTGAATAAAGAGGGAACTGTAAATCAGAATGGCGGGAAACGTGATATGCGAGTGTAAAATGGTTATAAAATAAGGAAGCAAATCAAAAGAATGATAATAATTAATTTTATTATCCAAAGTAACAGTTTCAAAGAAAACTGAGCATAGCAAGGATTCCCACTTTAAAGAAAAAATGAAAGAAAACATTAAATAAAATACTGATGCTGCAGTTTAATAAGGCGTGTGGTCACCTCTGACAGCCAGGCACGCTGCACAGCGATTTACCATACTTGCTATGAGATGATGAAAGAGTTGTGGGCTCAAACGGTTTCAAGCTTCTTGGAGAGCTCTATTCAGTTCTGTAACGGAGCTTGGTAGGTGCGAAAGGGCTGCAATTTGTCTCCCGAGCATATCCCATACATGCTCGATAGGATTTAAATCAGGGGAGTTCGCAGGCCACGACATGCGCTGGATGTTTTCCATTTCAAGGAAGTCATCAATCAGCACCACTCGGTGACATGGCTCATTATCATCCATGAATATGAAGTCAGGACCGATAGCACCTCGAAACAAGCGAACATAAGGCTCAAGAACTTCGTCTCTGTATCTTTAAGCAATCACAGACCCCGTGTAAAGGAAATGGAGGTCTGTGCGGCCGTCCATCATGATGCCTGCCCATACCATTACTCCCCTTGATGGAAAATGATGTCTTTCCGCTATGTTTCTTGGTTAAAACGTGTTCCACGTTCTCTCCATATCGTTACCCGCCGAGAATCACTACTCAAACTAAACCGGGACTCGTCACTAAGCATCACATTAGCCCACTCTCCCACACTCCAATGTTGATATTTCAAACTCCTGTTCAAACGCGCGCGTTTATGCGCAGACATGAGGGGAATACAAACTGCTGGTCTTCTGGCATACAGGCCAGCATGATTGAGTCTCATGTAAACAGTTTGTCTGGAAATTCATATTCCTGTGGCGACTGTGAGCGCCGAACTCAGTGCTCTGGCAGTACTGCCCCTCTGACGTCGCGCACTTATTACCAGATATCGGTCTTGACGAGGGGTTGTGACTCTTGGTCGACCTGATACTGGTTGTCGGGTAACATCTCCCGTTCTTTGAAACCTCTGCCACAGTCTTGAGATCACAGACTGGTCCACATTCAGAATTCGAGACACTTCGGTTTGTGATCGTGAGGATTCCAGCATTCCAATGATTCTTCCTTTCGTAAACATGTCCAATTGGCGTCTTTGTGCCATCATTCACCTTGTTTGATGGTTAACAACGTTCCTTCGCACAGCAGTTGCACGAAACTTGTCTGAACTGCCTATGCTGCGTGAATTAGTTTCTCCGCGTTCCGACATGCGCCGGTGTTTCGCGCAGGACGTAGTCGATTGAAAAGTTTTGCATAAAACTAATTTTTCTTCTTCACCCAATTAATATCCTTAAAAAATTTGGAATAATTTTACGAATATTTACTCCATGTTTTTTGCATTTTACGATTTATGCTTAACTTTTGGACACCAGTGTACATACATGCATATATTTTGGCGTACAAAAATTAAGGATGTGACGTTTTTTCTATGGTAATGTCATACAAAATTGTTTCAAATTGATATAAATAATAACATAAAATCCCTAAGGCATGAAAAAAGTAAGCAAATGTTCCAAAAAAGAATTAAAAAAGCTTTTTAGAGAAAAATTAGCATTGAGCACATTTGGACAGAAGATTCCAGCCTGTAGAAAATGTAATCATCCTTGACTGCTGTACAGGCTTTACATCGTCTGTCCATGCTGAGTGCAAGCTGTCCGAGCTGTTGTTGCATTTCTGCCCATTCCTCTTATAGCGTAAATCACAATTTCCGAATCATGGTTGATGACCTTCTACCAAACATCTCCCCAAAGTATTCTACAATTGTTCTATTGTATTTAGACCTGGGAACCTTACTGTCCAACCCATACGTGGAATAATTTCACGTCACAACATATCTTCAACGGCTTCTGTACGATGAGGTGTAGCGCTAACGTCTATGAAGTGGAACAAAGAACCCATCGAACTTCTAAGCAGATGCATGTGAAAAGAAAGATCTCTGTGATCCTTACAAAATGTGATCAATTCGTGTACCAAGCGTGTTGCATCCACACGCTATTACCCTGCTTCTTCCTAACAAGTCCCTTTCAATGATGTTGGAGAAGTTAAGAATACATATATGTTCCCAAAATCCCTAATCAAACCAAATCTACTCTCCATAACCTATCGTTAAGAGTGCTTCTCCAATAATGATCTGTTTAGTTCTTGAGTTTCCGACACCAGAAAACGCCATTTCAGATTAGCAAACATTAATGATAAATAATGAATTAGATATAGATGAATTACATAGATAGATGAATTTAATAGATAGACAAATGGATCAATAGATATCTTATAGATGAACCAGATTTAGGTAAATGGATCGATCTATTGACAGATAGGTAGATGAATTTGTCGGATGAATGGAATATATAAATAGATAGATAAAGGTGATGAATTAGATCATAGGTTCTCAACACGGGTGATAACGACCCCTTGTGGGCGTTTGAGGCTTTCAGGGGGCAGTAAAACACCCGCAGAAAATTAGGAGGCGTTGAGAGGGCACGGAGGGGCTTGGGAAGATTAACCAAATATAGTTTAAAAAAGACTAAAAATAAATACTCTGATTATGTACTAACAAAAGTAAACTTTATAATACTGTTACCTTATGTTGATTGTACGTATTTAAATAATTTCTATATAAAAATGTACGAAAATTCACATATTTTGGTAGTTTGGGAAGTGAATGAAAAACTTAAAGATTACATTACATTCAGACCTACATTAAATTGAATGATATAGTGCATTTTAATTTCTGTAGTGCACGTGTTGTCTTTGTCTGTGAGCAATTGGAAAAATGTTTCGCCCACTGCATTTCATTGCGTATATTACCCAAGAAACCTAATTAAATATGTTAATCAGGAATTAATGTGTGATTTTTTAAGGGTTGAAACTGTAAATTTATATTTATTTTTAAAGCAATAGTTTAATATGAATTAATCGTATCTTCAAAACCCCTGCCTGTTTTTATAACAGGTAAATAAAACTTTTATTCCACTCTTTTAAATGAAGAAGAAATTCAGTAACGCGTTCCAATTCCAACAATATCCTATCTATGACTTGAATATATAATATTACTCATTTAAATATATTTTTGGCAACAGCTATTTTAGATTCTCAAAGAAAAAATTGTGGCTTTAGAAAAAAAATTAAATTAAAAAACATATTCTATTAGTATTAGAATATTTTTTTAAAATTTGACTCTTGTTTTCTCTATGTATTACGTACCTTCTTATTTCTCTAGAGTGGGAGAAGGCGGTATCGAAATATTTACAAGAAAAGGGGGCGCCAGTTCAAAAAAGGTTGGGAACCTATGAATTAGATGGATAGGTTAGATATATTGATGGATAGGACTGATAGATAGATAATCATTATACTGTCAGATGCGAATTGTTAAGTTTTCATGAAAGGTACATCGAGAAATTTTAAATTCATTTAAAACTGAAATAGAAAATAAAGTTTTTCACGAAGTTCAAAACTTTATGCAGCTTTTGTGTCTTTTTCAGTTACCTCGAACCGTATGAAGAAATGGAAAAGGGTGATACAGGAGCCCTTTAAAAGAGTACTTTCATTTTCTAAACTTAAGAAGTTTTTCAAGGTAATAAAATTTTATTTTTCTACAAATAAGCCTACTTTTATACAAGTCTAAAATAAATATTTCATTACCTAAAGAAATCTATGTTAAAATTAAGTACTTCTTTTACATTTTATTTGTCAAGATGTGAGTGTAGAAATAATTTTAAGTTTTATGTGCTGGGTCATAACTATTTACAATTTAATTTACGGAATTTTTTCAGGGAACGTAAATAAAAAATGTCGATTTCTAATTGTTTAAAACTCTAATTGTTCTAAATATGGGGTTATTTACACACAAGTTAATTTCTGTAACTTGGTAAAAAAAAATTTAATACGAATATGTTTTAAGGTCTATTATTTTTAATATAATGCTTAAAGAATTCGTATTTTAATTTCTTTTACAGAATAAAGAAATCAAAACTTCTGCTGAAACTCGTTCTGCATCAGTGTCTAGGTATGCATTTCTTAATTCTTTTGTATCAGAAGATTACTTATTCAAAACGTTGCAAAATAACGGTCAAAATAAAATCTGCATTTTCGGTTCTCTCGTAGTATGAGCAGTCTTAGAGTTAATTATAAGAAAAATGGATTAATTTTATAAAGGTATTTCAATTCCGAGTACAAATATTTTGAAAAGGTGCGCTCTTGGAACACTTTCACAGTACAAAGATGACCTCTCAAAGGAAATGTAAAGAACGAATTGGAAATTGGGGTGTATGAACAATTAACGAGCTTTAATATACTAAAAGAATATATCCATTATAATAGTCAGAGTTAGGAATTTATACGGTGTTATTTATATAGAGTCAGATATTCCCCTTGGGAAACGATACAACTAAACAAATTAAGAACAAAATAGTTTTTGTCCAATTAAATATCTAACAAGACCTTCAAATTTAAAAATTAAAATGGAAGTTAATATTTTCTTGAGTTAAACTGAGTAATTTACAATAACGACTAACATGAGAATTGTAAGATTCTACAATTGACTTGATTAAGTCGTTCTCCCCTTTAAAAACGAATATTAACTACAATGATGATTGACGATATTCTTCTTTAGGAAGCTCTGAGCAGTTCAAAATATCAATATATTCTCTGAATTGAGCCTAAGAACGCCATTATATGCTTAATTAGAAAATTCCGTTCATTCTATTGTTCAAAAAATTTAAATGTTTAAAATTTCTTTCTTGATGCATAGAGAGTTGCTTTGTTTATTCTGCTACAGCAACAAGAAAATATAACAGCGAAATTTGATCGCAAGAGAACGTTAATACCATTCTATCTACGCATGCGTACATGTAAATACGACAAATCTAAGGATATGCTATGGCGAAAGACAGAAAAATATATTTGTCTAACATTCATGTCAGAGTAAAGAGTGAAATCTGAATAAAAATAAACTAGCCTTTTTTTTCAATTCCTACTATTAGTTCACTCTCTCCCTATGTATATATATATATATCTTGTTCAAATTTTCAATCATTATTAAAATACATTCTATTCATCCATTCAAGTTCAAATACATTTTTTTATATTCTAGTGGATGACATTTGATGTTAATACAGTTTTTTTCAAATATTTATTTATAAATTAAATTAAAAATTGAATAAATAATAACAAAAATAATAGTGCTACAGCATATATAGAAAGGAAAATCGTTCGTTGTGTTCTTGTAGCTCAATGATAGCGCGTTGGACTTCTAATCCAAGGGTTGTGGGTTTGAATCCCACCTAGGATGGCCTCATTTCTGAGAATGTGATTTATTTTTTTCTTTTCTATTTTAATAGAATAATTAAATTTAATTAATGAATAAATAGTAAAAATCAAAAACAAAAAATAGTCCAACACCCTATATAGAAAAGAAAAAGGAAAATATTGATTTCTATTTTGTCACTTAATATTGTGATTCTGTAATATGTATATACATATTTATATTAATTACAACTAAAATAAAAAATTTCTTTGTTGACCTAAGTAGGAATTGACTCGGGAAAAAAAAATTTATTGCTTTGTTTAAGTAGTAATTGTTTATTTTCATTCTTTTCAGCGTTAAAAGTTTTTCGGGAGAAAGTCAAATCAGTTCCCAAACAGTAAGTCGTACATTTCCCTAAAAAATACTTTTTTAATGTTTTTGAGGTATTATAAGATTGAACAATAATAGAGTTATGAAAATTGTATAGTAAAATATGAAGAAAAAATAGTTCTACAAAACTATTTTCTTCGCAAAATTTAAAAATAATGTAAGCTATCTACATTTACAAGTAGCAATCCATGCATATATATGGCTTATATTATGATGGAACGTAATGCATACACTACAGGAGCAACGTTTTCATATTTAAAATATTCTAAAATAATATGGATAAACAAAAAAAAATTCTTAATTCAACCTTTTGCAAAACACAATTCCCTCAAATATAAATTATAAATAGTTTCTCCCTAATTATTACACATTTTGCTATGCTCTCTTTTACTCTGCATTTATATTCGCTAATTTTTAGTAAAGACTAGAATCTCTCTTGCCGAATTATATATAATTAAAAAAAATTATTTAAAAAACGATCTAGAAATGAAACAAATAGTTGTTATAATTACTCATTAATAAAAAAAAATTATTTAGTGAATAATTTTTTAGTCTTAGAAATTTAAAAGAAAGTTATACTTCATCCAGAGATTGTGAGAATCATTCTTTTATGAAACGTCCATTTTTATCAAAATTATTTTATTCTGACACTAAGTATTTCGAGCAAGTTAAATATCGATGTATTTAAATATTTTATAATTACCCATTTTTGTTCTGACAAGTAATATAAAAAAATTTTCTTTAAGTCAATTCCTACTTCGTTAGAAAAACTTACTGGCACCATCTGTAGCAGATAATTCTAACTTCTTCAAAAATATAACGCAGAATAAATTTAATTTAAAATATAACTTAATTAATGAATTAATATTTGAAAAAACTGTATTAACTTCAAGTGTCATCCACTACAAGTTTTAAAAAAATGTTTTTGAACTTGAATGGATAAATAAAAAGTATTTGTAATTCTAACTTCTTCAAAAATATAACGCAGAATAAATTTAATTTAAAATATAACTTAATTAATGAATTAATATTTGAAAAAACTGTATTAACTTCAAGTGTCATCCACTACAAGTTTTAAAAAAATGTTTTTGAACTTGAATGGATAAATAAAAAGTATTTTATTAACGATTGAAAATTTGAATAATATATATATATATATATATATATTTACTAGCTGACCCGCGGCCACGTATTGCTGTGGCTTTGTTTTAATACGTAAGTTCAATATTATCCTAAGCTATTCAACGCAGTCAAATGAATCTTCGTTTATAATTTCGGAGGATAGAAATAAAGTATGAAACAACAAATTATTTTAATTTTACATTTCATTCATGTCCTATTTGAGTGTAGTATAATGCATGGACTACTAACGAAGTCGTTAAGTAACAGCATATGAAGATTTAATTTTATAAATGTGGTAAATAACGTCGATTCTTTGCAATTTTTAAAATTATTTTTATCATTTTAAAGTATAACAACAAATAATTATATACAACTAATCGCTAATCGGTGCACAATATTTTTCGGTAATCCGTATTTTGCTAACTCAAATAGATTCAATGGTTTCCGCACACGTGAGCATGTAACACCTAGTTGCCCATTCGAGAAACATAGATTTTTTTTTAGTCCAAGTATCAAATGAATATTGTTCGGGTTTCAGATTCATTTATGCTCATCGCGAAAGCCAAACGAATCGGGATTTGAAGCCTTTTGAATGGTATTGGAGATTCTGACGGTATCAGTGGAATACGTGGCAACAGATTCCGTAGTAGCAGAACCGAATTTTCGTTTAAATTTTACAGTCAAAATGTTGATTTCAAGAAGTTCCCGGTATAATTCTTTTGATGATCAAACGTGCACCGTTGCATTATCTAGAGGAATTTAAGTTACGCAGATAATAACCAGAGAACCAACTGAAGATTTTGTGGTGACATTCCTGATACATCTAGAGAATTCAAAAACTCGGTTGGAAAATTTACGGTTTGTTTTCATCAACAATAGTGTCGATTGGTTTAAAAGGCGTTGGATCAACTGGCAACAACCCTGTGTCTGGAAGTTCATTTCATCACAACATCGACATTTTTTCTGATAAAGTAACAGGATTACAGAGGCAATAATTATCTAGATAATTATACAGTATATCCGGAAAGACACTCTCAATCAGTTTCTTTTTGCCTAAAAAACATTACAGAAATCATCTGGTTATTCCATGCATTATGCATTGGGATGAAGTTCTACTTCACCGTTTCCAATATTCAGTAGTTGGATAGGAAATATTTGCTCAGATTGATCATCTTGCAAATGTACTCGCGTGTTTATGGTCCGTCGAAGTGTTTCCACGTTTCGCCTTAAAAATGAATGTTTTAAACAGGCGTTAATCTCGTGAGCAAAAGTAGAGCATGAAATGGCTGTTAATGTCTGTTGGAAATCACCAGACAGTAATATAACAGCAACACCGAGTATTCTCTCGTTGCCATTTAAATCTTGCAAAGCTCTATGTAATACTTTGAGTGAATGTTTATGGGTCATGGTACACTTATCCCTGATACTGATTGAATTCATTTGCAATACTGTAGCCAATCCACTCTTTTTTTCAATGATACATATTGCATCTTGTATTTTATGAATGTCCAATGGCATCTGATGCGGAATGCGCAGTTTATCCACCATCTAACAAAGTAACAACAATGCCCGAAGATGCAATTTCCTATTGCAATCATATTTTCACACGACTGCACCTGAAAGTTTAGTTGCTATAGGAATGAAAATCCGGAAGTGTGGAACTCGAACGCAAAGCCATTTGACCTCATTCCAGCAATATCCTGAAAATTTACGGAAGCTTTTGAAGTCCGTATCCAAATTCTCGTTCCCACCCCGAGAAGCACTCGGTGCCCACTTTCGACGTCCCTGCTTCTGTAAGTTCAGTCTCTGAAGGGTTACATTACGGTCGGCCGGCATTATCCGAAAAAGTTACGGGAGTTTCTAAAATCCGATTTCAGATTATTCTTGTTTCCCATCCAGAAAAACACCAGAAAAAAGCATTTCTCTCTCCTCAAGAATTTTAAAGCAAGCCCTTCCACAGTTCGTGCAAAATACTTCCGTCTGGCATTATTTGAAGTAGATATGATATTATCTTGATTTGGATTGAGAATATTCGGATCGGCAGTTCCGAAATATAATCAAGACCCACTTTTTGCATCTCTACGTCGTTAGGTTAGGCTGGTAATGCTGTCCGAGAATATTTCGATCCCCCGGCATTATCTGGCAAAAATACATGAATTTCTATATTTCGATTTCAGATTCGCTTAAACCATCTCAAATTACACCAGGAATACACTTTTCCCACACCAAGACATTAAGGGTGAGCTCCTGACCCGGTTTGCGTAAAAGAGGGTCATCCTGAATTATCCGGCAAAGTTACTGTTATTTCTCAGATTGAATATCAGAATCGGATTAACCGTTTTGAAATACACCAGGGACCAAGTTTTCACGATCCAAGGCTTTTAAGGCAAGCCCCTGCTACGGTGTGTCTAAAATACGGTCGACTGGCATTATCCGGCAAAGTTATCGAAACTCCTAAAATTCAATTTAAGATTCTCATTTCACACTCCGAAGTGCACACGGAGCTGACTTTTGATGCTCCAGCGCGAGCAAATTCAGTCGCTAGAGAGAATAAAAATCCGGACGTGGGACTCCTTTTCTCCTAATTTAGACAATATCCGGCAAATTTAGTGGAGTCTCTGAAATATGATTTCAATTTATTGTTTCCCGCTCCTAGATATAACTGGAGATTACTTTTGTGCCCTTTAGTCGGCAAGTTCAGTCCCTAGAAGGGGCATTAGGGTCGTCCGGCATTATCTGGCAAAGTTACAGGAATTTCTAAAATTCAATTTCAAACTCTCGTTCACCAACCCGAATTACAACAGATCCGCACTTTTCCCGCACCAAGACATTAAGGGTAAGCTCCTGCCACTATTTGCGTAATAAATGGTCGTCCTGAATTATCCGGCACAGTTATTTCTCAGATTGGATATCAGATTTGGATTATCCATTTTGAAGTACGCCAGGGTCCAAGTTTTCACGATTCGAGGCTTTTAATGTAAGCCCCTGTTATGGTGTGTTTAAAATACGGTCGGCCAGCTTTATCCGGAAAAGTTACGGTTATTTTTGGAAGCTGACTTAAAAATCGGATTCCACACCCCGAAATACGACAGGCACTTAATTTCCGTGTGTTTTGGTTTGCAATATCTGCTTCCACAGACACATGAGCATTGCCACATTTTGCGATTATTCTCTTACGAGAATCTGGCAACGTGTTTTCCGGATTCTTCACATTTCCGGCAATAAAAAAATTATGGCGTGATTAATTGAAATAAAAACTATCCTATGTTTCAAGTTGGACGAAATGTCACACAGTATGCAAAATTATATTATGATCGGTTGAGTAGTTTTAGAGTCCATCGCGGACAAACACTGTGACGCGTAATTTTTATATATAAAGATATACATATATAGGGAGAAAGTGAACTAATAGTACGCATTGAAAAAACAGATTTGCTCTTAAATCATTTAATTAGTTTGTGCCGGATCTATACGCGACCTTCAATTAACAAGTCCTTTTGGGTATTCTTGTGGGCCAGCAAATTTTAACCAATCTTCTCCTAAAGAAGGAAACGTGATATGCAAATTAAGTTTATTATATATATTCCTAGTTCGCGAGTTAACGAGTTAGTGAATTGTGAGTGGATTAATTAGAAGGGAAGAGAATAGTGAATTTTTAGTGAATTGAAAATGAAGAGAATAGTTAATGGAAAGTTATAAGCTTAGCTAACAAGAGGTGATAAGATAGTTACAAGATGAAGATTACCAGATTTGGTGAAAAAGTCCTTGTAAAAGATTATACTCAGGAAGGGTTAAGGATAAGTTGGATTGACCAGAAGACTTCCTAAGTTCAGATACTGTCAACTTTATATTAAGTGGATGTTTAAAGTGTTAAAGTGGTTAGGCAGACATTTAGAATTTATCTTCCTTGTAAAGTAATATTAAGGAGAGAGAGAGAGAGAAGAGCCGCATTATTGAACATATTCTCCCCAAAACGCGAATCTCGTCTCTTCTCTCTGTTGCTTGACTGGATAATCCTATTTTAAGTTTTATTTGTGTTTGAGTCGATTATAGTGATAAATAAAATAAACTGGAATTTATCATGTCGAATGAACCTTTAATTCCTTCCACACCTTTAGCTGGGTCACAGGGTAGAAGTGATTTGGGCTCGTTTCAAGTTTATTGATCGAATTTTAATTTATATAAGATTTTGGAAATAATAAATTTTAGATCCAGAAATTCATTAATTTGAAAGCGAGTATAGAAAACCAATACTATTAGGTAAATGAATTTTTTTTTAAAAAAAACCCGTTTAATTAGAATTGAAAAGGGCGAATATGAAATTCAAGTTCTGTTTTCTTAAAATGGGTGAGTCTAATAATTTTAGTTATTTCCTTCATTTTTGTTTTTCTTTTAGGTCCCAGAAGAAAACGTAGAAAAGTTTTGGCACTTACTGGATGAATGGCGAACAAAAAAATCGGAAAAGTTAAATCTCCCTTTAACAGGTATTTGAATAACATGTTTTTTTCTACTTCTGACGTCACTGGCATTCCTGAAGTTTGGGATTACAGAAAATGTTTAGAATTCCCTAACAGAACCGCCAAAAGGCTCCATAAAGCTATCGGGGGAAAAAAGTTACTTTTTTTACTTTTTTTTTTTGCTACTGTACTACTTAGTGAAGCGCATGTTCTTTACCTTCTTGAAATAAATATTTTATCTTCGTTTGTCTCTGAACTTACCTTCCTTCTTTTATGTTAACTGTTCACAAAACATTGTGGTTTTGAAGATTGTCTTCAGCGGTAACATATATGACAGATCTGAGACATAATGAAATTGAAATTGAAAAATCCTGAAATATTTAGTAAAACTCAGAACTATTGAATCCTATTGTTTGTTAATTTGTTATTGATTAAATGGATCAGTCATAACTATTTTTATAAAACTTGGAAATTAATCAGAATAAGATTAAATCACTTATTTTAAATTAGGAGTTTTTATTTTTTAAAGTATGTGTTATTTTTTAATAAACTTCAAAGAGTATTTTCCAAGAATACGTGCTCCTTTATAGCGCTTTTCTATGAGTTTTTCCCAAAATTCTCACTCTCTTTTTTTTAACAAAAACTTTTTATCTTCCTTTTTAGAAAACTCTCAATCGATCGTAGAACAATGGTTATCCAGCGATTTGAAGTAAGCCAGTCACTTAAATTTGAATTTTTTTTTTTTTTTAAAAAAAGGTAACCTTCATATGAAATTGATGGATGTAAGAGATTAAAATGCACTTTCAATAAATTTTATCGATTGTGCTTTAGATTACTTTGCTTACAAGCTTTCGTTCACATAATCGAAACGTGAAATGTTTTTGTGATTTATAAGCTTGACAAATTCTATATTTTAGAAGCAATAAATTCAGTCTTTTTGTAGAAATTTTTATAATTCATAATTCTTTTTTTGATGTGTAACATCTTTCCTCTCGGTTGCTGGATATTTGAGGTAGTGATTTCGTGAAAAGGGACGGAAATGCGTAACAGGAAACCGGGGAAGCGCACGCTATTTCATTTGACCAATGAGCGAGCTCGGTGGTGCCGATCGACTTGGCCTGTCCCCCTCCCCGCTTTATAGTTTTTTTTCTAATGATGACCTGTTTGGGCAGGGGAGAGCTAACACACTAAAATATCAATCCCTATGCTAGTCTTATAGTGCCATTTATTGGATGATATGAGGTTGATATTAGGGGAATCGATAATACTACCTGTTTGGTTAGGAAGTACAAGGACTCGACACCCCTAGGTGCTCCCCCCTGGCAGCATTTTGCCAATAGCTCGACACCTGAGCCTCTCAATCCACTCGGACCTAGCTCATTCGATCTCTCTGCCTCCATTGTATATTCTCACTAAATTTCTTGCTCATAGGGGTATTCCTTGTATTTTATTTCAACGTTTTTAACTTTTTAAAATCTGTAATATCTTGAAATGTATGAGTCTCTGCTTTGAGATTCCAACCACAGGTTCCCCTAGGCAAGATCCATCCATTTGTCCACTTAGACCTCTTTTGGTAGGTCTAGGGGAGCTCCAGCACTAAAATATCTCATGTTATTCCTATGGGGTTGGGTAAAAATGTTGCCCCCTTTGGAATTGAGCTAGGGTCTTGATATTTGGAGGTTTGATAGTATTACGTCATATCACGAGATATACGATACAATGATGAGATACGATGCCCCCTACTAATTTATTTAACTATTTTAACTTTTTAAAATCGCAATAACTCTGAGGTTTTTTGATGTCACACTCGGAATATTCACGGCCCATCCATGTGACCTATCTGACAAGGTCCTCAGCTAGCTACTACACCATAGTTATCACAAGTCTCCGCTCTTCCCCAAATTGAACAAGAATAATTTTTTTTGATAAAAAATTGCATTACTCCTAGTGTTAATTAAATAAAATTTGCATTAAAGATATAATATTTGATAGAAAATTATTTCCAATCATAGTCGATTCATTTTTTTCAGGATTTAATTTACTACTGCGTATTTACCACGATAACATGTCAGATGTTACACATCATAAACGACTACTATAAGGCTCGTTTCTTTTTTTTATTTTGCAAATTCTGGTGTGTGTTTGTTTTAATTCTCGTCTGTTAGTTTTTGAACTATGGTTAACTCCAATATGACATTTTGTGTACCTACAGTACGAGTTTGGATTGCATAATAAAAACTGTATCCTGAATTTACATAATTGAACAATAGTCATACTTGAAATTAGCTCAGATATTATTGATACTAGTAGTTCGTCCTATAAAATTCTGGAATTTCGACAAGTTTAAACTAACAACACAAAAATCTTTCTAGAATGCATATTTTCTATAAAAGTATTTTGTTATAATACGATACGTTCTCTCTTTGCTATTGAATTAGAGAAATATTTTAAAAACTGGAAAAAGTAATACAAATTAAAATTTCGATCGGAACATTTGCTGCTGTTGTCGTAACTGATAAAGTGCACAGGCAGAAATGATGATAAAAAAATAGTACCATTTAAAAATCAAAAAAAGGAACGCCTCTGCAAAAATCTTGCGTTGGTATCTTCTTTTTAGGTGGTGAAAGGAGCATGACGTTAAATAGAGAGAACTTTTTGAGTTACTCACGACTTGGGTGTTCCTTTTCGGCACGGTCAAAGGAAAAGAGGTTGCTTGTCATTGGTAGATGTGCAATGACGTCATTATTCTGGGTTGCCTGGTTTGGCGTTATAGCATTTTTCTATGCCCTAGTGGTTCATTGAAACAAGAGATTTTTCTCTATTTGGGAGATTGTTTTTCAGGCAGTTTTTTCTTCCATGTCTTGAGTATAATAGTGAAATTCCCTTACGTATCTAATTTTCACTGTAAAAAATAAAAATCTGTTTTTTTTTTCATTCACCTAAATCAAAATTTTTAGTGAATTTAATTTTGCAGAAGAAATATATATTTGAGCTTAGTAAATAAGAAACTTCATTACAAATAAAAAAAGATTGTTATATAATTTTTTAATAACCCGTTTACTGTGATTAATAATACTTTGAAAATGAATTACGTATTTCGACTTTTATCCTTATGTAAGATATAAAAAGGTTAATTACAAGCAGAGAAAATTGATGTTTTTTATAATATATATTGGTATATTAAAGCACATTTTGTAGATGAAAGTACTTTAATTAAATCTGTTCATGGTAAGTGTTATTTTAAAATGTGAAAATATTATCTTAATTTCTGTTATGTAATCAGGTGATTTTTTTTTATGTGTGAAAGACATATTTATTGACATTTTAAACTGATTTGTCCAATAATCTATTTCCTTTTTATTTTTAGAATTAAATTTACTACAAAATTTTTAGCTATTATAAACTAAACTATAAATAAAGCCTATGCTTAAATTTTTATTTTCTATCTTTAGTAAAATACTATGAATAAAGTGATTCCTGGCAGTTGCATAAAAATCATATACTGATACTTTTTTTTCCATACATTTTTAATGCGTTCTTCTGTAGCATATGGTAAATGATTATTGTTGATTTATAAATGTGTGTGTGTGTGTGGAGTAGTTCTATTTTGTTTAATGGAAGAAAAATAAAAACATGGAAGAGGGAGAGAGAGAGAGTTACAGATTTTTATTCCTTTTTTATATTTGAATAATCAGACAACCTGATCATACTTCTAATCAGAAATTCCATTATAAGAGGAGTACAGAAGGATGGGATGCAAACCCCACCCAAAGACGAATAAATTTTTAATTTTAGCATGAAGAGATTAAGTCTTGGTGTTTTCGTCTATGTTTTTTTTTTAAAAATATAACCCCCGTAATAAAAATAATCTGTGTACACTACTTCCCATTATTATATATATATATTCTTTTATGCGTATATATATGTATAAAAGAATTAAAACTCTACTTTTCGTTCTCATAAAAGTGAACATTTCAAATCAATAAATACTATAGTGTTGTATTCAAATCATGGAATTCCTGATAAAGCCATGCAAAAAAAAAAAAAGGTGCAATCTTGATCTACTTGATAGAATGTGTAATATGTTTATGAACACATAGTGGTAAGATTGGCCTAAGTTATAAGAAAACAAATATATATATATTTATATTTATGTTTTTCTTCTATTTGTAAATTGAAATGAGGATGCTGTTATTTTTTTCTTACCTAAGAGGGACCAAGATAACCCAACAAAAGTTTAAGGCTTCAGAACAAGATTCCCCTAAAACGTTATTAAATCTTATTAATCTTACTCAATCGATACATAGGTTGCATTTAAGAACGACACCTGAGATAACATTTCTCTCTAATAGCTTTGATACCAATTCAAACTAACCATTTAAACTATCATTAACCCATTAAGGATCCAAGTTTAAATTATTTTTCTTCAAAATATGAAAATAAAATTAATATACAATCAACAATTAAAGTACGAAAAAAATTAAAATTTTACTTTAACTGAAAAATAACCAAAAAAATGTTTTAAAAATTAAAAATTTAATTTTCCGTTTTCGCAAAGCCGGTCTCCTATATGGGTTGTTAATACAAAGATTTTAAACTTTCCCAAAGAAATATAAAACGCTGGAAAGCATTGTAAATTTCGACACTCTTAATGTAAACATCCAAAGAGAACCTTCAGCTCGTAAAGCCTTTTCGGCTTGTCATTTTGCTCATAAACACTGTATCCCTCCCCCCCCCCCCGTCCCACAGGAAACGAGGGGGAAGGGGAGAGAATGTTCTTTACTCAGACTTCGCGGAATCTTGGACAATGGTAAAGAGATGGTATCTGTTTTTTCTTGAAGACGGAGAGGCAGAACCATATGTCTAAGGCAGGGGTGACCAACCTTTTTGGAAGAGTGCCACTATATGATTAAAAGTTAGGTGGGCCACTTGCAGGGCCGCCGCGTGGGTATTAAGCGCCCTTGTTCAAGTTGAAATTCGGCGCCCCTTTATGGGGTTCTGTTGCGCTCTTATAAAGTGCTGCAAATAAAATGTGAAATACTCATTTATAGTATTCGAAATTTGACTTTCGAACTGAAAAGCTTAAAATTATAATATTAAAACAAGTTTGTCTTATTCTTTCTTTTTTTTTTTTTTTATTATTACATAAATTTTAAAAAACAAAACAAAGCAAAAATGATATAAAAATTTTTAAAGTAAAATATAAAAATTAGAAAATATATTCAAATATTGATTCTCCTAGCTTTAGCAGCTACAAATGCTCCTATCAATTCCTTTATAAATCCATAATTTCCTCCAAAATTTCGCTCTCTATGGATATAATTGACATGTCCGATAATCTCTCCTGCGCCATAGTAGATCGCATGTAGTTTTTTTTTAATTTTAAGCTTTGAAAAACTTCGTTCTCCAGAAGCCACCGAAACTGGCAGGGTTAAAGAAATCCGTAAATCTATTGCAATATTTGGAAATGTACCGATAAGATTGTTTTCATAAATATAATTCAAAACATCAATAGGTGACATATCCTCTTTGGTAAAACATAGCAAAGATTTTATTTTTTCAAAAAAATTTAATCCATCAATGTCCTTCTCATTAACATTTTTAGTATCCGTTAATTTTTTTGAGAACATGTTTCTAAAAAAATATTTATTGCACTAAATAAAAAAAATTTTAATTTTCATTTCATTTACAAAATGTATGGTATGACTTTCTTTCAATATACTATTTGAAAGTCGAAAGCCCATTTATGTCATTTGCAACTAAATAAAAATTCAGGTAAAGAAGCTAATTTAACTGAAAACTTAGAAACAATATTTTTTTTTCAGAAAAATTATTTTTCTGAATTTAGTGTGAAATTTTTCTTCTTTCTGCTGATTCAAAATATTTAAGTAAATTAAACCAATATTAATACAAATTACTGAAAGGCATTTGTTATAAGCAATTGAAATATTGAAACACACACATCTCAGGTACATAATAATTATAAACATTTAATGAAAAAGCTATAATTATTAGAATTTTTTTTATTATTTGGAAATTGAAATTGTACATCAGAAATAGATGTATCAAATTCTGCCCAATTAAAGGTAAGATTTATCTGGGATTTATAGAGATAAATAAAAAGGTGCTTTTTGAATTATTTTGTTAAGAAAGATAAAAGTTTTTCTTAATTTGTTTTTCTTAATTTGTTAGACTGGACGTTACTAACCGAGGAGGTTTAAGGTAAAACCTAACTAAATTTATTATAGTTATTAACAATTTGTAACTAAAGCGTCATAAAAGCCTTTGTTTTTACTCTCTTATTCTATGTAACAGGTACTAAATTTTAACTTTTATCTAATAAATGTTTAAAATTAACATGTATTTTTTAGTTTTTCATACAACACTTCACTACAGATAGAAAAGTAAGAGTGTTTTTTTAAAATAGCAGCAGCTACCACAGTATACCAACTATCCAAAACACATTTGAAGTTCATGAATTTGCAAAAATTCAATATTAAGTAAGCAAGGACCCAGATCGAAAAACATGACAAGTTTGAGATCCTCTGTTCTAAGCTATGGTGCTGACGCGTACTGTTTTTATTTCATAACTCAATACAAATGTTATTTAAACTCTACAAAATATATATTGTTACAGGTACTCAGCTACTCTCTTCTATAAACTTGCAAATTTTCTTGCCTGTAAATTAATGTTTACATAGAAATTTTTAATAATTACAAAACAACCTGATTACTGTGAATATTTAAAACAAATTCTGATTACAATTCATTAAAATTCCCTTCAGTTTAATTGTTAGAGAATATCTAAAATTTTAATTTTACAATTTCTTTGTCATTTGGTTGAATTGTTTGGCAATGTTTGTAGGTTACTGCATAAAAAAATTTACAAATTTAATGAAAATTTTGCAATAATACTTATGTAAGAATATTTTTGATCTTTGTATGTATGTTTGTTATATCGTATGCATACACTACAAAAGATAGTATCATTCTTTTAAGAACTATTTAATCCTTTTTAAAAATACATTGTGCAGATATAATGCTTGATATGATTTTTCATAAAAGTTAATGTACATCACGTACTGGTTCCATAATATACAAGCTCATTAACAATTTTGTAGTTTTTGTTTTGTCATTTATATTTAAGATATTAAAATTGTAGACGTTCGAAGAACTGTTAGACATCAGTTGATTTTTCCAATGATACTTAAGAAAATATGAAAAATAAAGACGTGTACATAAAATAGCAATACATGCAATTGAACGAAGTACAACATAAAAA